>WSTV01000491.1:0-22352 GCA_019632285.1 Tulasnella sp. 332 | reverse complement strand
AAAATCTCCGAGTAGGTCCCCGTGTTGAATGTGACTCGAATCTTCATTATGCTGGTGAACGGTGATAGCTGGACCTCATAGATTCGTATGCTATGGCAAATTCTGAAAGAATCCGCCTGAAGGTGAAACCCAAGTACCTCGCGCCTCCATTCCACATCTGTGCCTCAACCACAACGGACAATGTCACCAGCAGATTGGTATGCTTCGGCTGCTCCACCTTCACGTCGGCAATATTCAACACGAGAACCTGATCACTCCAACATTAGACTTGACGTTGGAGATGATGACAACGACGGGGTGAGACAGAATACCTGCCTGGACATTAACAGCATAATGGCAGAAGCTTCTCAGTGCATGATCTCTCTTTCCCCTCTCATTCTGACGCTGAGCCAATATGAACAGCAGTTTTATCCCACCCCCTGCTCCGACAAACTTGAAGCTCCTCAAGAAGGTCATCCACACATCAACAGCCCTTCCCGCAGAACTCCAGCAACGAGCTGTCCAAGAAGTGGGTCGACTTCCACCAGACGCATTCCGCTTCCCAGAGAGAAACAGTCCATGCCCTCCTCTCACCATCCCAAGTTAGCAAAACCTTCCGCTCGTATACAGAGCCGCGTCGCATACCGAGAAGTCACAATAATCGATGCGGATGTCACTCAGCTTTCAGCACTCAACGATAGCTGTAGAGCTGAGCGTTCCGCCCCCCCACAAAGACCCCTGGCGTCTAATGTCGAGTCGTCCTTGGATGATGAACGCGATGCCGGATCGGCCTCCACACGACGAAGTCGTTGCTGAGGCTTCCTCACGGGGGTATCATAATGTGGATCGCATCATACGTTCAACAAGGCCTCTTGTGTGGTGGCGCTTTGCGTATCGAAGGCATGTGCGATATCCTCGAGAGTATGCCGTCTCTACGTATGATCAGGTATGGGGTTAGAAAGGCAATGGTGGTGTTCTCACGAGCCTTCCCATCAAGAGCTAGCCTCCCTTCGACCAGGTGTCGTGCCACCCTGAGGTGTATATGCATCCTCGAAGCAAGCAGAAGCATGTACGAGCCAATACGGTCAGATCAGGGGGGGCGCTTTCGCGGGCTAATTGAATCACCTTGCACCACACTGCCGGTTCGGTGACTGGCGGGCTTGAGTTGCTCGCGGTGTGTCCGATTACCTCCATCTGTAGGTATGTTATGAAGGTGACCCACACTTGATTATCGGTGATGCATGGGTAAAGCCAGAGGTGTAGTTGCAGTGCTGATGAAAGGACAAGGCCAACGAGCGGGTTCTGAAGTAGAACATCGTCATGTTCCGTGAGTTCGAGAGCCAGGCTCGATTGCGAGATGCGTAGCTGAGAGAAGATGGCGTATGACATCCACTGTAACAGCCTCTCCTTCTGCGAGCTCGTTCGTGCCTGAAGGGCAAGTTGACCCGTATAGTTGAGATCATACCAATCGTTACCTCTCATCCGGGTTGACGCCAGCAGGAAGCGTTGCAGCATTTGAATGAGCTCGTCTTCACAGCTCATCGCACTCTCATGATCCCCAGAGTCCTCCGAATAATATCCCAAGCCAAATATCTCTTGTAGCCGTTGGATGTTAGAGTTGAGGCTGGAATGTGTATGATTGATCAAAGACGATCGTTGGGCTCAGGACGATACGGCGCTGGCTGACGGCTTTTCAAGTAGCAACACGTTATAATATACGTTCAATGCGTTGATATGCTTCAGGAGCCGCTTTTGGCAGCGGAGAAGCGCTGGGAAAGCTCGAGGATGTTGGCCTCTGTAATGGTGCCAAAATCCGTCCAGAGTTTTTGGTAGGTAGTGTGTGATTAAACGGTCCCTGTGATGGAGTCGCGTTAGCATCCAAGAGCTCAAGTTGGCAAAACGCTAAACTCACCCCGGTATAAGACACCAAGAAGCTTTTAGGTTCGAATTTTCATCTAGTGTTAGGTGACCGTGCCGGCGACCGGAGCGTGGAAACCATTCCATGATGGCCAACAATGCATTCATGATTCCAGAGAGGAATGTGATGGCATTGGGTATTAGTCCTTCGAAGACGAATACCTCACTAATCTCCTCAATCAAGTCGCTCATGTGTTCTTCATCCCATTGGTTGTAGGTGGCTGTGATAATGCAGTGGTGGGGCCAGATCGAGCGCGCCGACTCTACCTGGGTGCAAAGAAGCACTTTCAATAAGTGTTCCGATCTCCGACCACCCTGAACACATCGGCTACCAATGCTTTGACGAGCAACAACGTCCCCATCAACCATTGACGTAATAGCCTATTTCGAGAAAACTTATGATGTTGATACCAGATTTCTAGGACATAATATTGTACAAAAGGGTAGATAGACGTAGATCACACGGATAGAGACATTATCGCTGAACTCAAGCACAGCTTTTCAGGCAGACCATGAAGTTGGACCAAAGAAACCCTGTTCAGGGATGGGGCGCAGAGGCGTGTAGGCAGCGTCGGCGGTATTCGCGTAGACAGTATTTCCCCACCATGTCTCAATTGTAGTAAGGCCAATGGTACCGTTCTTAGGGTACTGGAGGCTATAACGCAGAAACAAGGACTGAGAGAAGAACGTGGCGATTTTCTTAGTGAACACGGATGCTTACCAGAAGAAGACGACGACGATGGAGATTGCGACACCAGAGTCCAAAGCTGCCGACAAGACGTAGTTGTACTTGCTCCACCAGGCAAAGTGTCGGCGGCGAATGACAAACTGGAAGATGAACCCGACGATCGCCCAAGGAACGTCTGGATCGATCGAAACCAAGATGATCAGAGACTTTACTGCCTGCCTAAACTCGACGCGGAAACTGAAACTCACAGTTGATGGCAGACGCTGGAGGAATATATCCAGTGCCGCTGAAAATGACAGGGAAGTTGATGTACTTGGCGATCGATCTCGGGTACTTCTTGACAAGAAGGTATGAAAAGACGGGAGTGATAGCGCCGATCAGGAAGAAGAACACAAGGGCGTAGTAGACCTGGCCAGAAGAGAACTGATTGCGCGGGCCAATGACACCCCAAATGATCGAGGCAGTGCCAAATACTTGGGTGCTCGGGCAAATGAAACTGAAAGAAGATGGATGGTATTAGGTCAAAGCAACGGAGCGAGAAAGCCTGAGCAGAAGCTCACCCGCTCGCTTGGTCGGCGCTACACATATCAGGGATGTTGGTGAACATCCACGCTTGTACACCGAGTTGGACCGTCCCAGCAACAATCGTCGCCCAGACCTGTCCCCAAAACATCGACCGCGGAGGAACCTTCATGTAGTGACCAAGCTTCATATCTGACGCGAACGTGAGCGCCTGGGCCATGGTGATGTACCCGTAGGTCTTGAAGAGCATCATGGTCTGAGGGGGGTGAAAGTCAAGTTAGGGGTCTGGTTCGAGATAAAATAGGAATACCACTCACCAGAGGCTTCCCTGGTAGCCAATACCCAATAATCAGCTCAGTGATGACGTTGAGACCAACTTGCTGATTGGTGATGGCTTGGATCATGCCGATGGGAATCGTATAAACGAAGGCGATCAACAGAGCAACGACGAAGGCGTAGATAGGGAACTGGGTGTGCCAGATTTCAAGGGAAATAACGGAGAACACGAACATGGTCACTGTACCGGAGAGAGTAGGGGTCTAGCGATTTAGAGCCTGTGGAAACATGGTGAGGGACAATGATGATTGAACTTACCGAAAATGGTCGCATACCACCATTCCGGAACCTCCTTGTACTTGGACATGAGCCGGGCGTGAATATCAGGCTGCTCGGATAGCGAACGACGGGCCTGGGTCCAGATCTGTCGACGGAAGTACAAGAACGTGTGGACGAGGGTGGATGTGATGGACGCAAAAGATAGACCGTACGAAATGGCGAAGACTGTCGAGAGAAAGAGGGGCGAGTACGCAAGGTATGCTTCCCTGTTGAATGTTGCATCCGCATTCAGAATACGAGTGACATTGTATGCAGCGCCTAGTGAAAATTAGATGTGAGTGAGACAGGTTCCTCTGAGATTGTAACCATCGAACTCACCAGTATTATCGTAGGATGTTCGACTGCTCATAGGGAGGTACTTCGAGTACCAAGTGTTGGTATAGTAGAGAATGGGGGTAAGAACCCCTGCAAGCCCAGTGAACACCAGTCACGTAATGTATCCAGCGACCTGCAGATGGGCACTTACAGAAGAAGAAGAAAAACCCAACGGCGACGTTGGCCTCCGCCCACCATGGTGTGGCCAGCGGAGAGCCAATGTACGCGATCTGAGACCAATCGAATGTGATGAGCGATCCTCCAAGGCCACTAATATCACCGAAGATATGGTTGACGACAATGTTCTGAAGAAAGCACAGTAAGTTAAACGAACATGTTGGCGATGCGCATTCGACTGTATGACGTACGTTTGGGGCAATCCAGCACACCCAAGAGAAGTAGGACAGGGCGGTAAAGAGGTAGCCGGGGAGGAAATACCAGAAGAACGATCCCATGAACGCGTAGAGGAAGAAGCGGTATCGAGAAATTCCCCCACGGTTACCTATACCCGCGTACTCTGTTTGATGCAGCGTGTTGAACAATGCGCAGTACACCAAGTTGGCAGGCCAGACTGCGTGATCAGCGGACGAAATCCAGTCAGCCACACACCCTTGAGGCCCTAAAGAAAAAGGTTATGGACGTACTCATGGAGGGAGGAGAGACGAGGAAGCGACGCATGACACCACCAATCGAGAATCCGATGAGTTGAGTGGCCATGACGATCAGCCACTGATACGAGAAGTTCCAGATTTGGTTATAGTAGGTGCGTTGGACGGCGATGATGTCAGTAGCATAGGCTGAGCCGGCACCGACATTGGCCATAATGGTGATGAGAACATGTCTAGTTGGGGGGAAGGGTATGAGGACCCTAGTCAGCGATGGAAACGGGAAGTGGAGGTGGATGCGGAAGTGTACTCTTTGATAGAGAAGGGTCCAGGGTTCAGGCGAACCCCAAGGATCGACACGTCCGGCAGGATAAGGGCAAAAGCACGGCCAACAGGGAATGAAAGCAGCTGCGCGACCAGTGATCCAATGGTAACCGATGGATAGCGAAAGAAGAAGAACCTAAAAGAGGTTTACAGTGTCTATCAGGTCACTTCCATAGGGTCAGGTAGACCAGACATACTGATTCAGACCGGGGATGAGAATCGCCCAAGCGAGACCGATGATCCAAGCTCGGAATGTGCTGCAGGGCATCGACACATCATCCGTGTTCGCAACAGCTGAACGGACCTCAGGGTAGGGAGAATCCTCTTCGTAGTCGCCGATTGCGTTGGGATCCAAGTTCGGGTCGTCCTCATAGATCGGGAGGGCTGCGCCATGACCGTTCTCATGGTCAGCCTTACCACCAAAGTCGCCGATGACATCGTCGACCTTCTTTTCGTCGTAGTCAGCCATTCCGTAACTCGAGAGGAGTTGAGGGAGTTGAGTGAAAGAGATGATGGGAGAGGAGAGTGGGGCTTGAGGACGTGAGGAACGGCAAGAAGTACGCAATCTTTATAGGCTACACCGGTATCTTATGTTCTGGCTGGAATTTGGGCATATTGATCATAGACTCCAAGAGTTCCAAGAGAAGTTGGGGTTGACGGCGAGAATTCTTTTAGCAGCCGTGTCCATGCCGTTCCTTGATTTGTGCGGCGTTTCCTCCCAAAGCTCCGAACTCTCCACGGTCCTTCAAGCCCATCGAAGCATTCAGCTCGTGTGCAGAATAGCGTTGTCAGTTGTTCTCAGAACCCAAGATAAGTGTAAAGAAGGATGAGGGCATATGGTACTCCAGCACTCCACGCGGATGTCGAAAGGAAGCTCGGCGTTGAACGCCGCCTTCAAGCGACAATAGCGAATAAGGCACTTCAGTCTTAGTCGCATCATCAATTATATCCTCCGGAGATGATAGACTCTAGTGGTAAGCGGTGGACTCAACCGCGGTGGGGGGTTGGGGTGCTGCAGGTGACCGCAATCCCCGGTCTGGCATATATATATTTTTGTTTTCTTTTGTCAATATGTTGAGTCTCCATCATTGCGTTAAGCCCAGAGTCGCATGTCGCCATGAAGTTTCAAGTACCGATAGGAAAATGTGGGCAGCCTGTTTTTGCGACGTCCATGAATAGGTCGGGAAGGCCAGTGGCTTGGGGAAGAGCCCGATCTGGGGATGAAAGCTAGAAGTCGCCCCCGAGTGCAGCATGATGCATTTCGGAAGCACTAGGCGAGAAGCTTGACAATCAATCACTCTTAAGCCCCGAGGAAGGCGCATGATCCGAGTCGCTGATCGAGGTGTTTCTTCGGTGAAGGCCGGGATGTCGAACCAGACTGGCATCAGACTCGAACTTCTACACTCACACGACAAGGGGAAGAAAACCGATTCTTTTTGCATCGTCGTACGATACTGTACATGGACTCGGGAATGAATGGCGTCAAAAAGATAAAGAAGATAAATGCGGATAAAGGAGAAAGTAAAAGAACATCTACCAAGAATCCGGACCGAAGTAACCCTTGTCGGGCAGGGGGAGGTAAGGCAGGGAAGCAGCATCTGCCGTGTTGATGTAGACTGTGTTGCCCCACCAAGTCGCGACGGTATCGATACCAATCTGGCCGTTCTTAGGGTATTGCAAGCTATAAGAACAGGGAGAGCCATGACATGAGCAAGTGGAGACCACGAATCGGAATACGCTCAACCTGTGAATACTGACCAGAAGAAGATCACGACGATAGACAGAGCAAGCCCAGAGTCCATACCGGCCGACAGGATGTAGTTGTACTTGGCCCACCAGGCAAAGTGTCGGCGACGGATGACGAACTGGAAGATGAACCCGACAATCGCCCATGGGATGTCTAATCAGAGCGAAATAGATGAGCTAGCATTCACAATACAAAAAGAGAGCCAAGCTAGATTCAACTTACAGTTTATGGCGGTCGCAGGGGGGATGGCACCGGTACCGCTGAAGATGACGGGGAAGTTGACATACTTCCAGAAGCTTCTCGGCCATTTCTTTGTCAAGTAGTACGGCACAACGGGGAGGAACGCGCCGATCAGGAAGAAGAAGGTGAGCGCGTAGAAGAGCTGGCCTTTGCTGTAGAGTAGCCTCGGTCCGATCACACCCCAGATAATCGACGCAGTACCGAAAACCTCAGTGCTTGGGCAGATGAACCCGTCGGGCTGATGCGGAGAGCACATGTCGGGGATGTTGGTGAACATCCAAGCCTGGACGCCGAGCTGGACGGTGCCAGCGATAACGGTTGCAACGACCTGGCCCCAGAACATGTTGCGAGGCGGGATCTTCATGTAGTGGCCGAGCTTCATGTCTGATGCGAACGTGAGCGCCTGTGCCATGGTGATGTAGCCGTAGGTCTTGAATAACATCATCGTCTACAGGTGGTATGGCATCGTTCAGTCAGGTGACAAGCAGATGACATGGGATAAGTTGCTTACGATGGGTTTTCCGGGGAGCCAGTATCCGACGATCAGCTCGGTGATGACGTTAAGACCGACCTGTTGATTCGTGATGGCCTGGATCATACCGATGGGGATGACGTAGGTGAAGGCGATCAAAAGGCAGACGACGAAGGCGTAAATGGGAAATTGAGTGTGCCAGATCTCCAACGACACGACCGCGAAGACGAACTGCGAGATGAAGATGATCCCGTACCACCACTCGGGAACCTCCTTGTACTTGGACATCAGCCGAGCGTGGATATCAGGCTGCTCAGAGAGCGATCTGCGAGCCTGAGTCCAGATCTGCTTTCTGAAGTACAGCCAGGTGTGGGCCAAAGTCGACGTGATGGATGCAAACGAGATCCCGTAGGCGATGGCGAACGTGGTGGAGAGGAAGAGTGGGGAGTAGGCCTTGTACTGTTCCAGATTGAAAGTTGCGTCCGCGTTTAGGATACGTGTGACATTGTAGCTGGCACCGGTGTTGTCGAAGGACGTGCGGCTGCTCATAGGAAGGTACTTGCAGTACCACGCGTTGGTATAGTAGAGGATTGGGGTGAGGAACCCTATCAAAATCAGACGAGGTTCTTCGATCAGTCCAAGTCGAGTGTTTCTACACCTCATTGACAATAAGCTTACAGAAGAAAAACACGAATCCGACTGCGACGTTGGCCTCAGCCCACCATGGCGTAGCGAGAGGAGATCCAATGTAAGCAATCTGGGACCAATCGAAGGTGATCAAAGACCCTCCAATGCCAGAGATCACACCGAACAACTGATTGACTACGATGTTCTGAGAGAATGGAATAGACGCGATAGGTCAGTAGCCATATAGGGGTGGGAGCTATGAAGCTTATAGAACGTACATTGGGAGCGATCCAGCAGACCCAGGAGAAGTACGAGAGGGCAGTGAAGAGATATCCGGGAAGGAAGTACCAACAGAACGAGAAGAGGCAGGCGTAGCTGAAGAAGCGGTATCGAGAGATACCACCACGACTACCGATACCAGCATACTCCTTTTGATGCAGCGTGTTGAACAAAGCGCAGTAGACCAAGTTCGCGGGCCAGACTAATTAGAGAGGAAAATCAAAGCATCAGCCATTGCGGTTATGGCCATTGGAAAGTGTGATAACAGGTCGAAAGACTTACTCATGGAAGGTGGAGACACAAGGAAACGACGCATAATGCCACCGATCGAGAATCCGATGAGTTGGGTGGCCATGACGATGAGCCATTGGTAGCCGAAGCTCCAAGCCTGTTGGTAATACACACGCTGTACAGCGACAATATCCGTGGCGTACGCTGAGCCGGATCCGACGTTGGCCATGATGGTGATAAGCACATGTCTAAGGGTGAGGATCGTAGAATGTTAGAGATACTTGGACTTCCAGTCTGGATGGAATGGGGCTGAAAAACGCACTCTTTGATAGAGAATGGTCCCGGGTTCAAGGCGATTCCAAAAATATGCACATTGGGCAAAATGAAGGCGAAGAGTTTGCCGACGGGGAAGGACAACAACTGAGAGACGAGGGGGCTGATCGTGACGGAGGGATAACGGAAGAAGAAGAATCTGTAGAGAACAGATGGAGACATCCATTTAGTAATCTGCAGCACCATGGGAAACCTTTATTACTCGATTATGAGAAGAGGAGGGACGTACTGATTCAGACCGGGGATGAGGATCGCCCAAGCCAGACCCATGACCCAAGCCCTGAAAGTATTGCAAGGAATAGAGGTATCGTCTGTATTTGCGACGGCAGAGCGGACCTCAGGATATGGCGAGTCCTCATCGAGGTCGCCGATGGCATTGACGTCTAGGTTGGGATCATCAAAGTCGAGTGCGGCGGCCTTGTTGCTCGAAAGCTCATACGCGCCCTCCGCATCCCGAGTTTCGACGTTCCTGTCGCCTAGGCTCTTCTTGTCGATCGGATCCATATCGATATATTCAGACATGGTGACGAGAAATCAAAGCGGTGGATTATGCACGGCAGTGATGGGGGGAGGGGAAGAGGGGACGGGGGAAGAGGGGAGAGACGCAGGCGTTGAGGATTCGTTGGAGACTGTCGATTAGCAAGATATAAGTACGACTCCCAGCTCCAAATCTCCTTATCTTTCGCCATACCAGCTCTGGAGGGAAGAATCCTATGACATCCCTTCCCGGCTTCCACGTCGAATCTACAACGCGTGGACGAATGGTGCTCCAAGCTTGGTTCTATCTTCACCCCATCCGAGTAAAGGCACCAAAGAAGAGCCATAGCCATATGACATGAAACCCTTATCTTGAAATGTAAGGTAGAGCGCACAATATCTCGGTGACGACCGTGAAGGTTGGAGTTGTATACTGTGGATTTCTAAGGATGTTCTCGGTCCGAATGGGTATCTCGGTTGGTACACCTCAAGCTACAGATACGCCGAACCATAGGCAAGGATGTTGGTTCGAAACTGAGGGCCCGAAATAGGCACAGAATACTCCTGTGCCTCTTTCTGAGTGCTGTCATCCTTGAGAGCCATGCGTGCACACGAGCAGACTTCTCGCTACAGGCAGCGGTACTGACAGGAAAACGAGAGACCGCGCTGCATGAAGATTGGTTTCATCTTTTGACGGCAGATCCAGTGAATTACAAGCATCACCGAGGTGCGTGAAGATCGTGACAGAAGGAGGGATGTCGTGTGCGCAGGGGCGTGAGAACACCGGACCTGTACAAAGGAAGCACTAATCTGAAAGACAGTGAGCTCCTAGAGCGGTACCGCCTGAGCCTCGACTTCCCAGATCACAGTTAGGTACCTTTTTTTTATTGTGTGGGTACTTGTGTGTCACATCGAGCGAGTTGCAATTCGAAGGTTTGTGCTGCATCATTGGGAGAGTGGTCGTGACCTGACAGCCGCAGTGCAATGCTGACACAACGAGCGACATAAAATTACGACCAGGCTGGGTAGAACAGGTCTCATATGGGGCAAGATGTCTCCCAAAAAGCCCCGATATCGTCAGAAGCTACACACTCAGCATCGTGTATCATGCCTTCCAGCGAGAAGAAAGCCGCGCGAGCACGGATCTAAAGTCAAAGATGTCGCCTCAATGGTGCAATTAAATATTTTAGATGACACCAAGGCGCGGTATGTGCATCGCGACAGCCTTTTTGTCCCGGAAACCAGGACGCCATTGCGATCCCAGCTATCAAAACAAGGCATTGAAGCCCGAGGCATCGATGCAGGGTAGAGCTGACACGGCCCAATACGGCTCCGAGGTTCCGCAGTATCGTTTCCTATATCAAACAATAGCGTGGGGTATACTCAAAGCAGCAAGAATCTAGGAGTGGATGGAAGCTGAGCGCCCCCGCAGTACGATAGGTGTGCACAAATAAAGATCGAGAGTTGCGAGTCTTCGGAACAGTGCGATCCGATAATCGGAGAAATGGCAAGTTCCATCGCTGGCGTTGATGTGATGGTAGCACGTGCTACATGTGCCGATCCGGATGCAAGCCACAGGGGATTGCGGTGCGCACTCGCGGGAGAGGAAAGAGAGAGAGAGAGTGGTCAGAGGTGGTGGTTGAAAGAGTCATAGTCAGAGTTCTTCAACGGCTGCGGCTGCGGCTGCGTGATGACTCTCGGCACCGTGCACGGCATGAGAGGTTCAGGATCGGCACATCACATGATCTAAATGGTCTGTGCACATAGTGTTACCTCATCGTACCGGTAAGGCTAGCCTGTCATACCCGGGACCCGGAACATCCCACATGGCAAGTCCATGAAATCACATGGATGCAAGTGGCCATGCTTCCTCATGGAGCCACGTCTAACCACCCTCATATGCAAATGGAAGCCTGTTCCACACATCATTCATACAATAAATACATTGGTACAGCTCCTTCTCGAAGATAATAAACCGGGAGAATAGACCAAGTCAAGGTTGATCATAGTCTTACCACGACTCGGGACCAAAGTAACCCTTTGCCGGAAGGGGGAGGTATGGAGTGCCAAGGCTGTCCGCCGTCTTGGTGTAAACAGTGTTGCCCCACCATGCTTGAACAGTCTTAAGACCTATCGTACCCTCCTTCGGGAATTGGAGTCTGTTGGAGAATGCCAAGGATCAGCTACAAGGTCATGCGACTTTAATGAAAGAAAGACCAAGAGACTGACACAAAGAAGATGAAGACGACAGAGAGCGCAAGGCCTGAATCCATCGCCGCAGAGAGGACGTAATTGTACTTGGCCCACCACGTGAAATGTCGGCGACGAATCACGAATTGGAAAATGAAACCGACGATCGCCCATGGAACGTCTGGATCACAAGGTTATGAAGGGTCACACGTCAGCGCAGGTAACCCCCAACGCACCGAAGAACACCACTTACAGTTGATAGCAGACGCGGGTGGGATCGAGCCTGTCCCGTTGAAGATGACCGGCAGGTTGACATACTTGAAGATCGACGTCGGATATTTCTTCGTCAAGAAGTACGGGATGGCAGGCGCGACAGCACCAATCAAGAAGGCGAAAGTGAGCGCGTAGTAGACTTGGCCATGCGAGAACTGAAGCTTGGGTCCGATGACTCCCCAAATGATCGACGCGGTTCCGAAGGTTTGAGTGTTTGGGCAGATGAAGCTAACGAAGCGAATGAAGAAGTTTCCTAAGGCCCCATATTCAGGGTGACCGTTCGATGAGGTATGGACTCACCCGCTGGGCTGACCATTGGTACACATCCCTGGGATATTGGTAAACATCCAGGCTTGCACGGCGAGTTGCACGGTCCCAGCGATGACCGTCGCCCAGACCTGACCCCAGAACATCGTCCGCGGCGGGATCTTCATGTAATGACCCAACTTCATATCAGAGGCGAAGGTAAGGGCCTGAGCCATCGTAATGTATCCGTATGTCTTGAACAACATCATAGTCTATTCAAAAGCGTCGGTGAGCGGAACGAAAGAGATAATAGGCAAAAGGTCAGGTTATTATGGAGACTTACGAGGGGCTTTCCAGGCAGCCAGTAACCAATAATCAGCTCCGTGATGACATTCAAACCAATCTGTTGATTCGTGATGGCTTGGATCATGCCGATGGGAATCGAGTAGACGAAAGCGACGAGCAGGGCGACAACGAATGCATAGATCGGGAACTGCGTATGCCAGACCTCGAGCGCAATGACAGCAAAAGTAAACTGCGTAACTATTGAGGGGATGTTTCATCAGTAACCAAGGTTCAAGCTTGCTCAGTCCATTCCCGATGAACTCACTGAACACAAGACCATACCACCATTCCGGAACCTCCTTGTACTTGGACATGAGCCGGGCATGGATGTCGGGCTGCTCCGAGAGCGATCTACGAGCCTGTGTCCAGATCTGCTTCCGGAAGTACAGGTACGCATGCACGGCGGTGGCGGTAATCGAGGCGAACGAGAGACCGTATGAAAGAGCGAATACAGTTGATAGGAACAGCGGAGAATACTGCTTGTATTCCTGCATGTTGAGGGTGGAATCATGGTTTAGGATACGAGTGACATTGTACTCTGCGCCTTTGTTGTCATAGGACCCGCGGGAGCTGATGGGCAGGTAGCTTCCGTACCAGGTGTTGGTATAGTAAAGGATGGGCGTTAAGACCCCTATAAGAAATATGACATGAGTTGCAAGGAAAATATCGTGTTGCTCTGTGGGACTTACAGAAGAAGAAGAAGAATCCGGCGGCAACGTTGGCCTCGGCCCACCAAGGAGTGGCGAGAGGAGAGCCTATGTAAGCGATCTGTGACCAGTCGAACGTCAAAAGGGAGCCTCCAAGACCGTGTACCACACCGAATAACTGGTTCACGACGACATTCTGAAAGAGGACACAAGTTGATGAGCAAAGATGAAACGATTATTTGACATAGAAAGAATTCCACTCACATTTGGCGCAATCCAGCAGACCCACGAAAAGTAAGAGAGTGCGCTGAAGAGATATCCCGGTAGGAAGTACCAGAAGAACGAGAAGGCACACGCATACGTGAAGAAGCGCTCGCGAGACATCCCACCCCTGTCACCAGCGCCTGCATACTGAGCTTGATGCAGAGTATTGAATAGTGCAGCGTAGACCAAGTTGGCTGGCCAGACTAAGGGTAGAAAGAAGCGTCAGACCAGTGGAAGGAGATCAAAAGAGAACGACGTACTCATGGAAGGTGGTGAGACCAAGAAGCGACGCATGATCCCGCCGATCGAGAAACCAATGAGCTGGGTGGACATGGTGATGAGCCACTGGTACGCGAAGCTCCACCGCTGGTTATAGAAAACACGCTGGACGGCAACAACATCGGTAGCGTATGCAGACCCGGATCCAACGGAGGCCATGATTGTGATAAGCACATGCCTAAGAGTGCCACAAGTTAGTCGGTAGGAGACCTGAAGCCATGGCACTGACATGGACGTACTCTTTGATTGAGAATGGCCCAGGGTTGAGTCTGGCACCGAAAATGCTCCAGTCGGGAGTAACAATAGCCAAAGCGCGACCGAGTGGGAAAGATAGTAGCTGGGCAACGAGCGGACCAATGGTCACGGATGGGTAGCGGAAGAAGAAGAACCTGGATGCAAAGCACATCAGCGTCGAGTATTTCAGATCTGGGAACTGGGGGAGCTTACTGGTTCAAACCGGGGATGAGGATAGCCCACATGAGACCAATAACCCAGGCCCGGATGGTTCCAACAGGCATGTGGACATCATCTGTATTTGCTACAGCGGATCTAACCTCTGGGTATGGCGAATCATCCTCAAAGTCGCCCATCGCATCCGGGTCGAGATTGGGATCATCGTAGTCGGCGCCGGTGACCTCTTCGATGGTCTTTCCTTGCAAGGGGTTCTCGTATGACTGCTCCTTGTCGACGTCGCGGATATGGACATTGGAGTTGTCGAACTTCTTGTCCTCCAGATTCTCCATAGCGAGATGCTCGTGCTCAGCCATGACGAATGGGGACGGCGTGGGCGGAGAGAGGGAGGGAAGGGATGAGGGGGCGGGGAAGGATGACGACTTGGAGGATGCACAACCGAGCTGCGATTGATATACGTTGCCGACGTACTATTCGCCGCGTGGAGGCGCACATTAGGTCGACTGGGGGATTCAGGAGCGCATGGCCCGAGCAAGCCTTAAGAGCGTAATCTCAACTTCTTTTAATGGAGCTCACAAAGGGGGCGCCCGTATGGTGCTGTATGTGTCTTTCAGGGCACAACTGTTCTGGTGGTCAGTGCCTATGAAGATCAATCTCGTGCTGCTGGTCGTAGTGACGATGGTGGCGCGAGACCAAGCGATGCGCGTGGTGGCATTCACATGCGCCACATAGTAGCCGTCGCGCGACACCTGTGGTCAAGGCGCTATTTCCCCCTGCATCTCATCGCTTCTGTAGATCATTCTTTGTTAGCCGTTCGAGTCTGTGGAACTTAATGCGGAAGAAAACCGAGGTCCTTACCCGGTAAAATTGAGCTTGACATAGCCAGGTTCTCATTGAATTCGGCTTGGAGCTCGTGGCGCTCATAAAAAGGGCTGTACAGTGGCATGGCGACATTGCATATGTTCGACTGAGCAGCCGCATGGGTTTCCTGAGGAACGGTCGCACGGTCTTCACATCATGGAGAGAGCCTTAGCCACTGAGGAATATACATCTCTCTGTCTCTTTAGAAAGCAAGCAACGGGTGTAGCGTGGACTGGCGACGTGCCATAAATTAGTGAATGCCTTACAGCGAGAGCCAGTCAGTCGGTGCGCTCCGAACGGTACTGAAATACGGGAACACGTGTATATGAAGTATTGACCCAGAGATTCGAGTAAAATGTTGTCTTGAGTCAGGGTGTGGAGACTCGTCAGAGATTATCTCAACTTTGAGTTGCAAGAAGCTCAATTCTGTTAGATGTGATTGCAAAACGGTACTGTAAATTGACGTCATGCAATTCAAAGGATGGAGGGTATGATGTTCACTCAACAACGCCTCTCATCGAGGAACTCCATGAGCTATTGCGGTCTTGTTTACCAGAGATGCAGGATGGATTGTGTTTCCGACTGGCCATACCCTGAGAACTCAAGCCTTGCTTGTCCGCTCCCTCCAGTCTTCTGACCAAGCTACAACTCATTCTTATAACTTTTGTCCTCAGTGTTGTGCATGCGCAAATTCAAAGAATCAAAAGGCTCTTTTGGTCGTTGGCGACATCACCATGACCCTTCCAACTCCTAGAGCACTTCCGCTATGTCAACGCCGCCTAATGAAACGACTCAAAGTTCGGCAGTGACTCGGGAAGTTACCCAAACCCTGCTTCTTCCAGTCTGGAAACAATCATTCAGATCCACTCTCTGGATCGGCCACGCTGGGTCGTCTTCGTCAGCTCCTAATTGGTTTGTGCATCTTGAGATTACAGCGATAAGACATTCAGTCATGAACCTTGGATATGGTTCAGGCTATCCATCAGCAGCCCCTTCAGAGGCCCTCTCGCTGTAGGTGCTTCCCTCGTAGACGCATCAAGTCGGGAGTCATCGCGCAGGTCAATACGAGACTGCATGCTCGGCGGCGGTTCAACCGCATCCAATGCACTGGTGCCATCTCTCAAATCACGCCTCTTCCAAATTTGCAACTCGCTTGTACAGCCGCCTCTCAGATCATTACCATCGTCCCAGGGAGCCCAGAACTTTCTAAATGCTATATTCTGAGTGTTGACCTGGAAACTAGAGGTTATACTACAGAATCAGAATGATCGTCAGGGGTTGTTGGAACGCATGTCAACTCTTGTGACAGCTGGCATCACTCCATTCTTTGGAAGGACACAGGAGGAGCTCCCGGACTACAAGACACTGGACAGCACGCAGCGGCTTGGTGAGTAAGCTGAACAATCGTTGTTCTTGCTCACACCACCTGTTGCTGAAACGTTATATCCAGGACCCTTAAGACAGCAGCCAACGATATTCGAATTCTGAAGGCAGATCTCAGTTTCGGTCAGATCACCACGGCGGTCAAGAGTGTCCTGACCTATCAGGATGTGCAGAAACGGATCAGCGAGTGCTCATCAAAGCTAAACTGGGCTATGAAGATCTTCCAGGTGAGCGACTCCGCTGCCCCGTATCCCTTTATAGGTCTGACATCATGGTTATCAGATTGAGTCGCTGGCTCAGTCTAAGATCGATCAATACCGACTACACTTGGTACTGCGGAAGGATATACAGGAGGTCGTACGCGCAACTTCCCATTCGGCTTACGGCTTGAGTGTGTCTGACAGATGCTTCCCCTCGTCTTCAACTCTAGCAGCTAAGATGCCAAAAGCACTCATGAGGAGTCAAAAAGTGGACATCGTGCCTGAGTCCACTCAGAAGTCTGGCATCTTACTCCCGGTCACATCTCGTGGGCTGCCTCAACCAGAAGACTGTCTGGAGAAGCTCCAAGTATTCGCTAAATCACTCATAGGTACGACGTGGCGAGATACTCTCACGGTCTCCAGAGACTTTCGAATCCACATCTACCTTGCGGTCGATCGGGATGATGGATATTTGCTCGATGACGCCAAGGCTGAGGCGGTCCTTCGAGACGTTATCCTCACCGCAATGACGACGATCTGGTGTGGCCGTCTGAGGGGTCATGTTTGTGCGCTCGGGCGAGACTGTGCACGCCAGGCTTGGAAAGATGGATGTGATTGGATGACTCTGATAGGGAATGACATTGAGCTCTTAGATGAAGGATGGATGCGTCAGGTGCGGGAAGAGTTCGGGTCGATATCGTTGAAGGAAGGCGTCCCCGAAGGCTTCGATGCGTCGCGTTTCCCATCGTGCATCGCAGTCACCTCGATATATTCGGAGATGAGGCCATCTCTGAGACGTTCGTCAATCAAGATGGCGATTCATACCTCTATCAGTTGTACCGTCGCTGGGGAGCACCATCCATGACACCCTGCAGACTTCGAAACTCTGTTGGCGGGAGCGTCGCCGCGCGCTTCGAGAAGCAACGTGCGATTGAGTGAACCTTTGAGCGTCTTGATGAGGGGGCGAGGACGGTGTGGGCGTGGCTCGAAGAGCAGGGTGGCAAGGGCGAAAGGAAAGTCACCCTTGATGTGATCGTCCCTTGTTGCCGCGTCAATATTTCCATCCTCGATCGCATCATGGCATCAAGGCCGTCTGCAACCTGTACCACTATGTTCATCATCATCGTCATCATCGATGAGCCTCGCTCTCCTCGCTTCAGCATTCCAATGCCTCTCTCCGTTTCACTGGCCATTCTGATCGACGTGCTCTCCATAACGTCCGATGACCAACCGAGTCCAGCTACCGTCGTGTTGATAGCCTTGGTTCTCTCCGCGTCTCTCCACAAGTGCCAATAGAGATCATGGAGTAGGTTAGCAACTGGAAGTCATATCGACACTATCACAGCCAGTCGCGTATAAACCCGCTCGAGCGTGAGCAGTCCATAGTAGGTAGTCAGCATCAGCAGTATACCGCAAGCAAGGATGCATTCAGCGCTGTTCGGAGCAAAATCTCGATACATGTACTCGGGGTGCAGTTTGATGTGCGCTCCATCGCCCTTTGCCCACATGTAGAACGCCAATGCGACCGCTCGCCATTGTTCCACTAAGGGTGCGTCGCGATCACGTCCGGCGCTGCATGAAACCGTCCCCCGCGTTGCTTCATTCGCGCCTGGCGTTTCTCCGGGCAGAAATCGATATCCTCTCCACCTCCAGTCCTCGGTAAAATAGGGTCATTGAAGACCCCTTCGTTGATGTTACGTCGCGCGACAAGGTTCGCTGTCGCGCCCCCGAGGGAGGTCGGTATGATCTGGCATCTTCCGCGCGATGTCCCAAACGTACGTAACCCCAGCGAGATGGATCGCCGCGGTGGCTACCATGTCGGCGCGCGGGACCAGGGTGGTTCCGACGAACCCAGAGGCGTTTGGGTGCTGGCGAATGCATCCTTCCGCGTTGTGGAGGAGGGCCGCATCGAGCTCCACGTCGTGGCCAAGGAATTGTGCCCCCTCGGCGGAGGACTCTCTGAGACCCCAGTTCCGCGACTCGCTGGCACCGAGATTCTTTGAATTGATGCGGATCAGTCGTTGTGTACGCAAATGTTCAACGCCCTCCCCTCCTTCGCCATCGCAAACCACACCTTGCATCGCTGGCCGCTTCAGCGATCCTCCCGTCTTTCCAGCCCACCACCATCCCCAAGCACCTTGTCCCGATCCCAAGCGATACTCGTGCTCGAAGGGCTTCTTCTCCCCATCACGTACACACTTTCCTGGTTTCGAGCTTGGTCACAGCTTAGCGAGAGCGCGGGAAAGCTCGGTGAAGAAATTCGGACAGTGGATCTTGCCCATCGCTGCTGCATGTAGATAAGATGAACACTGCCCCCAGCTGGCGCTATAGTATCGTTTTTGCATGAACATATAAAGCTATGATTGCCTTACAGGCAGAAAGGAAGAAAATTGAAGCTGAGGTGCCAGTATCGAAGTAACCTCGGATACCTGCCGGTCACTGGCGCGTCGGGTTTTCTAATTTCACTATTGCGATTGATATTTGTTGGGTTTAATGACGGCGCATTGTAATCCCGCGCGACGCTACAGACTACATGTGGGATAACCCTGAGGATTCATGAGCCTCATGTGCACCTACCGTTGAGCCGCCAGTCTTCGGTCGACATTGGAATGCAGAAGGAGCACGTCTTTGACCTCGACTTCATTCAGCATTCGAAATAGCGCCCACTGTTCTCTCAAAACCGGTGCAACACAGCCATCGGCTGATATTGGCTGCTCCCGCCCAAGAGTTTGGGTCGACCGACCAGCACAAGTCGCACACACAGCTCCTGTCCTCGACTTTGCCTCATTACAAGTTCGCATCGCCCTAGCCATCGTACAAGAATCTGTCCTCCTTCCCCCCCTTTAACTACTCCCCGCAAAGCACCGTTTCCCGTCGACCTCATGGAGGGCGCTAAGCAAGGACTAGAGCTTCTGTCAACCGTCTTGGACGCCGCGCCCATCCCAGAGCCATTCAAATCCGCCGTGAAGGGTATACCAGATATCGCTCTTCAGATCCTGACGATCGTTGAGGTGAGTTGTTGACCGATCATACCTTTTGTTGATGTCTATGGCTGATCTTTTCTTACCAGGCCGTGAAAGGGAATGTCGAGGACGCTGAGGCCTTGGCGGTCTATATCGCAAACGTGACCAAGACAACCATGCGGCCATTCGAAACGAAACCGCCCAGCTCGCTCGATAGGAGCCCCGCCATGAAGACGCGGATCGAAGAGTTTCAAGGGTGAGGACGATCGTTCATGCGGCGCTGACGCACGAGACCTGACATCCGTCTTGGAACAGAGTACTCGTAGAAATAAAGCAGGAAATGGAAAACCTTACGTCGAGGAGGTTGCGGGATAGGGTGTTTAGCTATTCGAAGGACGCCTCAAAACTGGCGGCGATGAAGAAGAAGGTAGACGATGCGATCAACCTGATCCAGGTAAGTATATCATGCCTCAGATGTATCAGGATATCTATACTCAAGATTTACTATTTTGTAGCTGGAGACCGCCGTGGCTACCAGTCATGAGGTTGATCTCATGAGCCAAGCGCAACAACGTAACAACGAGGAGCATCTTCTCATGTTTCAAAGGCAGGGGGTGAGCACACCCATGCTCATCGAACCACAAACATTGCTAACGACGAATCATTCAAGATTCAACAGCAACTGATCATGAACCAACTGCAACTAATCATGAGCCAACACCCATATATGACTATTATGAATCAACAGGTAAACGTTCTGTCGTGATAACCCGTCTCTGTCGTCTTACGAGGATTACTTCTCTAGGATGCAGGCATGTCTTTCTTCTAGCTAAATTTATTGCTTACTAAAACGTCCACTCTAGAGATCGAGAACCTCATTAACCGATTGGGTCCCGGCGACTCGGGCGCACTCAAGAAGCCGCCCTGCCTCGCTGGGACCCGCGAGCAAGTCCTAGACAGGATTGCACGATGGATAGATGGGCCGGCCGACAGCAGCAGCCACTGCTTCTGGCTGGTCGGAGCGGCCGGCACTGGGAAATCGTCCGTCGCGGCTAGCGTCGCCAGACGAGAGAAGAAGCTTCGTCGTCTGGGAGCGGGATTCTACTTTACACGCGATGAGCAGGAGCGGAACAGGCGTGCCATGATGGTCGTCGCGCGTCAACTGGCGAACTGGGGAGACCGAAGACTTCGAGCAGAGATCGCGTCGGCTATTCAAGAGGAGCGCGACATGACGCAGATGACACCGGAGGAGCAGTTCCAGAACCTGATACAGACACCGCTCGAAACTCTGGAGAGCACGTCTTCGGTTCTCATCATCATCCTCGACGCGCTGGATGAATGCGACGATCAGTACGCCACGCTTCTCCTTCGCCTCGTTGGGAAAGGCCTGGCACGGCTCCCCGCTCAAGTCAAGATCTTCATCACTAGTCGTGGCGAACCACACCTTCAGCAATTCTATACATCCGAGCCCATGCGGTCCCACGTCGAGATCCATTCCCTCGAAGAAGAGAAGCGCGAGCTCGTAGACAAGGATATCAATGCGTACTTCAGAGAGCGCCTACCCGAACTGGTGGGGAAGTGGGTCGCGAACGCCTCGGAATGGCCTGGAGAAGAGAGGCTGAGAGTGTTGGTGCTCCTGGCACAGGGCCTGTTCATCTGGGCAACGACTGTGGGTGGGATCTTGGGAGACGTGAACTTTCGAGACCCGGAAAAGCAGCTGGAGAGTATATTGTCCATGGACCAGAAGAACCACTTGGACGACATCTACGCGAAGGTCCTCGAACGAGCGTGCCCAGCCACCGTCGATAATGGCGTCCTCGTGTTGTTTCAGAACGTCCTTGGTGCTCTTCTTGCAGTACAAGCTCCGGTCAACATCTATACACTCGCGTCCCTTCTGTCTTCAGCAGCTGGAGACTATCAAGCGTTCGCCGAACGCATTCGAGCCACTGTTCTGATATACCTACAAGCTGTACTCGTCGTGCCTGGGGTGGAAATCTCTGGGCCAACTCCGGACGCGCAGCCCATACGCTTCATCCACACTTCCTTCGTCGATTACCTGACTGATTCGACTCGATGCAGTTATCGATTCGTCGTCGATCTGCCCAAGCACCACAAAAGGCTGGCAATCGGCTGCTTGGAAAGGATGCGCGAGCTGAAGCGCAACATGTGCAACCTCGATCCCTCGCTATTGAACTCCGAGGTATTAGATCTCGCAGAACGCATTCGCGGGAACATGTCGCCGGGGCTACAGTACGCTTGCGTTCACATGGCGATGCACGTGTCGCAGGTGCCTGCAGCCAGTGTCAACGTTCATGACCTGCTAGGAGAATTTGCCCGAGAAAGAATGATATACTGGCTGGAAGGACTTAGTCTCATGGGAAAGGCACCCGATGCCGTCGGGATGACGGCGATGATAGAAGCGTGGCTTAAGGTATGAACCTTTCTTGTATTTGTATTTCGTAGGACCGCTCACAAATCATGCCACTCAGCTCAATCATCCTTCACCTACAATCTTATCATCACGTCCCCCATCATCAACCTTGGTCGGCGATCCAGATCCAAGACATACTGATGCCGAACCGAAGGCTATGCGGAAACGAGATAGGCTAAGGCGAATGTTTAGTGCAAGTTCCCCGAAAGCCAAGGCCAATCCATCTCCCCCATCTGCTACTGTCCCTACTGAGATCGAGGACGTGACAGCGACATTACTGTACGATGTCAGACGTTTTGTGATGGAGTTCATGGAGCCAATCACAGCAAGCTCCCTTCACGTATACTCGTCCGCCTTACCATTCGCACCGTCAGAGACCATGGTATCGCGTTTCTATTCGCATTTGATGAACGGTAGTCTCAGGGTACTTCGTGGGCGTGCTAGAGAGTGGTCGCAAACACTGTGGACAGCAGCCAAACATTCTGACT
>WSTV01000490.1:0-22391 GCA_019632285.1 Tulasnella sp. 332 | reverse complement strand
ATACACATTAGTGTCGCATCAAGGAATGTGAGATTTCTGGTGGCGGTGATCTTTCCGTGTCCTTCAGGGAAATCTGGAAAGACCCTTGTCGTTTTCCTGATAGTTACAAAAAAAAAAAACATCCATCAGAGGCTTTGAGCCTCTCGCTCAGCAGAGATAACCCAGATACTATAAGCGCTTGGTTGCATGGGACAGATCAGGACGAGTTCGGGATCTATAACCTCATACACGTTATGTAGTGTGATGTGGCTTCTATGGCCGCCTTGGAAGACAGCATTCTGATTTCTCTGACATCGTTCTATCTTAGGCATGGTGCGGCAGATAAGTAAAATTCATGACTCTGCATTTTTCTAGCGAGCTGCAAAACCTTAGGTGCATGATGCAATCCTATTCCTTGGAGCTGTACCAGCGTTGCCCCATGGGCCTCGCCCTGGATTAGTTCTACACTTGCTTCATTTACTGCACGATATGTCTATGGGCTCTAATCCGGAGATGGAACCACCGGTCATGGATCAAAAAGGTCACGTACAGTGCTCCCTAAGCTACAACCGAGGCCAAAACGCAGAGGCGAGATTGAGCCACAGAGAGGCCAAATATTTTACGCTCAATGCCGCCTGTTTGCCTGTCAGGTTGCTTTAGCACGGATGTCTCAGAAGCGTCGTGGTCCAGGTAGCATTACCGAGAAGTAAAGCGGGTGTGAATCAATCGGGCGAGGTCCTCGGACCACAGTGGAGAGCAGATGGGTTCGATAAAAACGAGGGTCTGGGGTGGTACTCTTCGATGCCTTGTCGTCTTAGACAACACAAAAAAGAAGCAAGCCCGGCCTTTCTTCATTCCAGAAGATGGGCCTGGTCATCTCAGCCCCCCTGAGAGTGATGTTGCTGCGCCATGAGGCCCCCGCACATCGCGGAAATGGTCCCAAGACATTTAAAACGCCGTACAAGGCGAAAGCTCAGGGCTGTAACTACTTTTTGTAATATTGCTACATCTTCTGGCCCATAGGCAGGTATTGACAGTTTTTTCATATGCTGGACTGTTCATACTACATATATTTGGTCAAAATGCTCATGTATGGTGGCTGCCGTTCGCCAGCACAGTATCTAATCGTTGGCAACCTCCCCCCAATATACGTCGTGGATATCAATCTCGCCCGAAATGTAGGGCCGAAATTACATATTTGTAGCGCCGCAAACATATTGAACAGTAAGGGGGTGGGGGCTGTCATCTCGCTCCTCAGGGGCGTCGAAATCTACTGAGGTCCTGAGTCCAGACCAGGATATGTCAAGAAGTGTTTGAGCTCAACTTCTCACGATATAAATATCCCAAACCTGACAGTATGAGCACATGTCCATGTGAATAGGTCTTTGGAGGGCGAATAAGAAACCACGGGTCGCTAACGCCCCTAATAACTCAGCTAAATAGCCCCCCGGGCCTCCATGTGGTGCCTCGACTTGCGCTAGCAGTGATTATGTATGAACATTGGATATAGAGTCATGGTTGGGAGACGCGATGGTGCAACGGAAATGTGGGGACATCATGCTGTACTCTATGTGCCCAAAGTTCAACTTACCCAATGCCGAATTAAGTCTGACAAGAGCGGTCGTTACATTAGTGTGGGGTTTATCATTTTGCGCTTCCAACCTGAATACCAGGCAGATTGTGCCCCATCCCCCCAATCGTCCCACATCGAGGCAGACATGGCACACAAAGAATGGAGTCGGCCTTCTAAGCGTGCACCCCTTCTATAATAAAGGCAATATTATGGAGCTGCTCTCATCCATAACGTGTCAAATTAGACATCCAAAGTCAAGAGGCGTGACCTTATCGCGCTGTACGAGGCGGAACCAATCCGGTTATGTAGTTTCCTCCCGAGGCTCAACCACCTAGCTTCCGACGAAGCCTAGTACGGATACGATGGCCATTTTGGTGGTCCTCAAAGGGCGGGGAACTCGTTTCGAGAAGGGGTGACTCAAAG
This sequence comes from Tulasnella sp. 332, assembly GCA_019632285.1. Taxonomy (NCBI): domain Eukaryota; kingdom Fungi; phylum Basidiomycota; class Agaricomycetes; order Cantharellales; family Tulasnellaceae; genus Tulasnella; species Tulasnella sp. 332. The sequence continues at coordinate 20,416 of WSTV01000490.1, read as the reverse complement.
ATTTTCGAACGAGCAGCGTGATAGGAGAACTGGAAGGGGGAGGACTCTAACCCTGAGGCCGGAAGCTGGCATGTAGAATGATCGCATGGGTAATGGTTAGGATTTAGGGGAAATTACTGGCCCTTGACTCCTGGCCATTTTGAAATGGCTAAGTGAAATGTGCCAGGGGCACAGAAAATCCGACTCTGGTATTTGCGAGAGTCAACCATCGAGTCGATCGATCAATACAGTCCTTGAAAATGTACCTATCCCCTATCTAGGTCGATCGCGAGAGCTATTCGGCAGTTTGTACTGCCAGAAGGGCGGGTTCTTCACACGACCGACAACCTCCAGGTTGTGATGATTGTAAATCCACTCGGCGAGACACATAATGTTGTTTTAACCCTTCATTTTGCTCAGCCCATTGGATAACATTCACAATGAACTGAACAAAGCATTCTGCACAGGGAGCACCGGGATCTCACCAAACAGAGCAATTTTGGCTGCCACGAGCCTTGTGTCTGTTGGGAGAAAAGTCAGATCCGATCGTGTGAGGGGAATTGCCGAGTTTCTTCATTGATCGCTGCGATCGACGGGGAAGGTCGCCTCCGCGTCGCCCTAGTATATGTCCACAAGGTTGCCCCCAGGTGGCCTCAGATCGAAGTTTTCCTGGCTCACGTTCTCGGGCAGTTTCTAGATGACTTTGAACGGCAATGATAACCGGCTTTTGGCGTAAAACCGCTCTCATCCTAAATCTCTCCGGACGTGACCTACATTGGGTAGATCATAGTTAAAATTTATATCAATAGAACCCGCCCCACAAGGCGAGCGATGGGCTGCTGTCCAGCATATAAATTAGCTTGCGGATTTTGCAAAAGTCAAGAGCAAGATCCCCCTTTCCACTCCACCTCATTCTATCTACAACTTCACTCGCGCTCGTGCACAAAATGAATTTCACGGCCAGTCATCATATTTCTACCGTTGCTGTTGTCCCGTCACCCGAAGCTACATGCATTCTCGTCAAGATGCACTCCATACCCAATAGCCCGACGCCGTGAGCAAGTTTCATTTCGCACAACAATCTGGCCTCTTGGGGCGAAAATTCTGTTGAAGCTTCTCTTTGTTACTCTAGAGCAAACCCGGCGCGAATGGCCTCAGATAATACGCAGGTTGGAGACTTCAGCTTGGTTGGCGACGGATTCATCGGGACGGTTGTTGCGGTCGGGAGAGACATTCATGGTAGAGCCTTTGCTGTTGGGGACTATGTTAGAGGCTCCGCACCCGGAGGGAAATGGATTGAAACGTTTGAAGGGGGCAATACAGGTGTGTCGGACGATGTGTTGCTGTGCCCAAGCACATCGATATCATAAATAACGGCCTCTGCCTATCTTGTCGAAATAGTGTACCTGAATGTGCAGCCCGATAGCGTGAGGAGCATCTTCTCAGTCTTGGAAGCCTATCCGTCTAAACAGTAGTTATAGTTATGGCTGCTTCCCGCAGCCACCTTGAAGAAATATGGAATCGTCCCTCCAGTTGTAAGCGATGGCTGTATCGTGATCTGAAGGAGTTATGTAGATCAAGCGTCAATTCATCGACACGAAGCGCCGACATAGGTCTCCAGTTAAGTCGATCAATCTTCATATGCTGTTGGAGTCTCACATGTCGGCCCCGTTTGGTGCAGACCCCTGTGGTTGCCAGAAAAATCTACCGGCTGTCAGGTCGACTTCAAGAGATGTGTATATCGAGGCTGGATATATAGAGATGCAGCCCCCTAGATGTTATGTTATGGAATTGGACTTTTGGTTCGATATTCAGAGTAAGGATAACTAGAAGAAGGTCCGGGAGTAATTGAATCCGGAGGGCCTGGAGTTGAGATGGCACGTACACAAAGTCTGGATACCACTGGGCGCTATAAAATGGGATCAAGAACATAGAGACTTTGGAATGAAGAAAGTTACATCAGCTGTGGTGGAACGGCGACTACCGAAGCTGAGACGTTCACTCCCGCGTTATTTCGGCGACCTGGGCAAAATTGCAACTCTCAATGCAAGGACAATTTGACGACGCGAACGGACTCATCGTTCCTTCACGGGATGCTATCGGAGTATCGAAATCCTCACAAGCACATAAGACTGCACGTATCGATGATCAGAATGCAGATGACGAATCGAAACAGCTTGAACTCATCCATGATGATCGTCATGAAACAAGCGAAGGATCCGAGCTTCTCGACGAGCGGTGCCCGGACTCAGAGCAAGAGTGGGATGATACTCAAGCATACCGAGTAGATGACGAAGATTGGGAGATGGCTGAGAAAGGTGAGTATAAGCATGTTTAAGCTGGAGGGTGTATTCCACAACTCATGACCCATCTTTGAAGTCAGACTTCACGAAACAATACAATCGTCTGCGACAGCATGCTGCAGTGAAAAGAGGGGATGCATCCATCTCGAATTTTGGTGCTGCCGTTATGTCCCTGCCGCCGGTCAACAAGCCCCGGATGGCAGAACGACGTCCTGCTCAGGCGATGGGAGGGCGAAGCGATAGCGTCAATCCAGGGATCGAAACAGACCAGCTCGCCTTACTGCAAAAGTACAACTCACGCCTAAACGCCATGACCGAAGCTTATCGAGACATGGGCGTCGGAGTCAACAGAAAAGGTCCCAGTGCCACGGCCAACAAGAAAGACAAGGCCGACCGGGCAACTATTGAACAAGTCTTGGACCCGCGCACAAGGCTAATTTTATTGAAGATGGTCGGGCGTGGTATAATATTCGAAGTCAACGGATGTATTAGTACTGGCAAAGAGGTTCGAGCCAATTCGTGCTGGGCACGTAAAAGGAAGCTGACTCGAGTCACGAAATGTAGGCAAACGTCTACCACGCATTCAGCCCCACACAATCACATCTAGCTCTCAAGATATATAAGACCTCGATCCTCATTTTCAAAGACAGGGACCGTTACGTGACAGGCGAACATCGTTTCAAACGCGGTTATGCGCGACACAACCCCCGGAAGATGGTGCGCATGTGGGCCGAGAAGGAGATGCGAAATCTCAAGCGCCTCACCGCCTCGAGAATTAGGTGCCCCGAAGCGTATGAGGTTCGGGAGAACGTGCTCGTGATGGACTTCCTCGGTGATGATGATGGGTGGGCCTCACCTCGGCTGAAGGACGCGATCCCTTTGATACCGCCAGCGCACCTCCGGGGTCACTACGTGGAGCTCCTAATCACACTCCGTGCACTTTATTGGCGGTGTCATCTTGTGCATGCGGATCTCTCCGAGTACAATATCCTATATCATCGATCCCACCTCTATATTATCGACGTCGGTCAAAGTGTGGAGCACGACCATCCTCATGCGTTCGACTTCCTACGGAGCGATATTAGGAATATAGAGGAGTGGTGGACCCGGCGTGGGGTCAAGACCTTGGGCCTGAGGAAGACGTTCGATTGGGTAGTGTCGGACCTGGATTCGCTGAGAAACACATCAGTGGTCACGTCATCGTCTACAAAAGTTCAACCAGCCATAAGCACGAATATTTCAGAGCCACATGAGCAAGGAGGTTCCCAACCTGAAGTCCTTGCGTACGACTTAGAGTCCATCCCAGTGGAAGACGACAGGTACCGGATGGGAGAAGAAGATCAGGAACTTCTTAGAATCGTTCTTGACCGCCTCGCTCACGCGTCACCAGAGGAGGAGGAAACCGAGCTTCAGACTTCTGCTCGGCCATCGCTTGCAGTAGATGATGATGTCTGTCGTTCAGCCTCAAACTCCCCGCACGTCCCCAAGGACACTCGCGAGATGGACTCCAAACACGATGACGCGGTCTTCCTTTCTTCGTACATTCCTCGGAATCTCAACGAGGTTCTCGATCCAGAGCGCGACATTGACAAGATTGCGAAAGGTGAAGGTGGTGCGTTGATCTATGGAGGGGCGGTAACAGGAGTGGTCGGGCTTTCGAAAGATCGTGAGGCCACAACAGCAAACAGAGGAGACTCGACGGTGCCTTTGGACGGGGACAATGCAGTATCCGATGATGACACCCAGAGTGGAAACGAGGAAGCTGCAAGAGTTGGAGCTGCTGAGAAGAGTAAAGCCGCCCATAGACTTCGGAACGAGGATGCGGAGGCAAAAAAGGTATAGCAACACCTTCCTACACCGTTTTCACTTTCTCGCATCCATTTTGACGCTTCGTGATGTTGAAGGAGCGGAAGAAGGCTGTCAAGGAGGCGGCGCGAGAGAAGCGCCAGACAAAAATGCCCAAGGCGGAGAAGCAACAGTTGATCAAGAAGTCGAAAAGATGGTGAAAGCTGAGGTGAGCTGAGGAACACGATCATGGCGTAGTTACGATCTCCGTACTGCTTCTACGTAACCCCAGTATCGTTGTCTCTCGACACATTAAAATTCTAGACAAGGCATCAACTGAAGTTATACAATAGCAATATATACGTACAGTTCAACAGGAGATAATTGTACAACTCCAAGGACCTGATCAATCGTTGAATAACACCATCATCAGGTCATGAGGATCAGAGAGGATCGGGCGCTGCGTTGGTAGACTTATGAATTCTCCACTTTACTATCCAGGGGTGGGTTGGCACATCTGTGAGAGACATCCGCTTGTTAGGTTCGTATACTAGGAGCTGAGCCAAATACAAAACGAAGTCAGCCACTACGACGGTCGAGAGCGTGGACGATCATCTTACCTTGCGTATAACGTCTCGGGCCTCTTCAGATATCACATCAGGGAACTTATACTTCACACGAACTATATGTCGATAGGTAGCTAAGGGTTACGGATGTTTCTCAGGGTCGGTTCTCGCAAGCATTTCGGTGATGACCCACTTTTCTCATCCTTCTCTTCGAATGGTGGACGACCGCAGCAAAACTCGTATGCTAGGACTCCAAGCGCCCAGTGATCGACCTTCTCGTTGTGAGTTTTGCCTTCAACCCTGTAACACAAAACTTAGGATACGAAGGATTGACGGAAGACCAATGAGTACCCACATTTCGGGCTGTGTGGTATTTGTTTTGTTAGAGCAATACCAAATAACAATAAAATAGTTGAACTAACTGGCAAGTAGTCAAGTGTGCCACAAAACGTCTCTCGGCGGCCTGAAGGCGCATGCACGCTCCAACCAAAGTCTCTACAGAAAATTGTAATGCATTTTAGTCTCGCAAAGAGATGCGAACACCAACTATAGTAATCACCCAATTTTAAGCTCTCCGTTCATCCCGAGGAGCAAGTTTTCTGGTTTAATATCGCGGTGAATGACGTGTTTTGAGTGAAGATAAGCGAGTGCGTCGGCCATCTGGGCTATATACTTTGAAGATGTAATCCAGATGTGAGCCACGTCTCGGGAAATGTAATACTTTAAGGACCGCGCGCTTACGCGACTGCTGCGTCGATCTGAGAAGTGGCCGACTCTCGTGAGTTGCTTGTACATTTCACCTTCGGCGGCGTATTCCAACATCAGGAAGATCCGCTTCGAGTCATAAAAGTATCCGTATAATCGGAGGATGTTGGGATGTCTGTTTCAATAAGCAAATGCTCATCGCATCGGCTTTAAGGAAGGCATTTGACAGCCAAGTTGCATACCCACCTAAGATTCGCTTGGATCTCAACCTCCCTGCGTATCTGCTTCTCAACGCCACTCGCCACTATCTCGCTCTTGTGAAGGCATTTAAGAGCGAGGACATAACTGGGTTGACACTTCGTCTTGACCATATATACCCGACCAAACTTGCCCTTGCCTAATCCCCTGCCCAGGTCGAACATGTTCAAGTGCCATTCCTTTGTCGGTACAGGTCTATAAACAGTCCATTAGGGAGTTGGCTGTAGGATTCACCAACGATCTCTCACCCCAAGGATGAATCCAATCTCAAGAGGCTCTCAGCTTCTGGAGTGATCGCGACGTCCTTGTTAGGTTGATCGTCCTCGTCCTCGAGACCTCCATCGTATGGTCCAATGTCGAAGGTCTCCGGTTTGACTGGAGGCAAGGCCACGGCGAGGGACACCATATCGAAAGGCTGTATGCGCTCCGCGGTGTGTTGAGCTGCCCATGTAGTCAGAGTCGTTCCATTGTCTTGGTGTTTCTCCTTCTGCCTTTCTTGTTGACCTTCAAGGATGGTTTTTGTTATCGGCTTGAGTCGGGCAATCTTGGATGGTGATGGCGGCTGGCTAGCAGGTTGAGCTTTTGTGGTGGGTTGTTGACTGTTTGAGCTCGTTGGTGGTTGGACTACAAACTCCTTCGTGCTCGCAGACGGCTGGAATTTGGGGGGCAATAACCTGGGTGCTTTCATGAGTAGTTTGGACGCTATCTTTGACTGGGTAGTAGTAGTTTGAGTGGCTGAAGTAGCTGCACGCGTCCGGGTGTCCATGGTTTGGACAGATAGGGTTGACAACCTGAAAGGCGCGTACATACCGCGCCCCACGTGTTGTTGGCAACTTTCGTGCCTGTTCAATTTGGACTAACCTTCCATCATTATCCTCTCTGGCCATAACCTTTTCAAGTACATCTCCCAATGACGTCTCGTAATCCCTCGCTGCTAGCAGACCGTCTGAAGGGACTTGATATCTCATCCCAAAACTATGATCCCAATCGGCCTTCCAACCGACCACAACCAACATCCACAAAGCTCGCCTCCAAATACGCACCGGCTGTCGACAATGCCGCGCCTAATGTATCCAAGCTGCCGTTGTTGAAGATGGCTATGCAAGGCGCATACGATGAGGAGCCTGCAGGAGCTCCTGCTAATAAAACGCGACAGGCTGACAATAGCCGTCTTGCTCCCGTGCGGACATTCAGTGCCATTGAGCCTGTACAACCACCAAACACCAGATTACCGCCAAAGCAGAATTCAGATGATGGGCGGATAGATGAGGGCTTTAATGGTGCCTTTGACGAGGACGCGCCCGCAGTCATCGACCAGGAGGCAGCACAGGTCTTAGCGTTGGACTCCTCAACGTCAGGGTGAGTGGCCTGAACCGAATGAAGGTCACTCACGCGCATTGTAGAGCAACTTATTAAATGTTCATCCTTTGTAGATCGCTGCCGACGAAGGAGTGGCATCTGAGCTCGTTCGAAATTGGCCGACCATTAGGCAAGGGCAAGTTTGGACGGGTGTACATGGTCCGCACGAAAGGTCCCACCAAGTTTGTACTCGCACTCAAGACCCTCTACAAGAACGAGGTCATCCAGAACCGTGTGGAGAAGCAAATTAGGAGGGAAATTGAGATCCAGCAGCACCTCCGGTACGGTCATGATTGCCCTTGCTCCCTAATTTCTTTCACTTATTCTTGTCTTGTTTACAGGCATCCGAATGTTCTGAGGCTGTATGGCTACTTTCATGACGAGCGACGCATATTTCTCATGATTGAATTCGCGGCTAAAGGCGAGCTGTACCGGCAGTTGCAGAAGTCTGGGTCCTTCACAGACAGGCGAAGTAGCCGCGTGAGTTTTCTCTATACTGCGACTGCGCATCACTTCAGCTTTTATTCTTATAGTACATTGACCAAATGACGGATGCATTGGCATACCTCCATCGTAAACATGTTATCCATCGGGACATCAAACCGGAGAATTTGCTTCTTGGGATGGATGGCGAGCTCAAGATTGGTGACTTTGGGTGGAGGTTAGAGTTTCCCTTTGTTGGAAAACGTGCCTTGAGCTGAACTGAATTGCCATGGGATTCATATTGGCAGCGTGCATGCACCCGGACTAAGGCATGCTATACACTTAGGCACCGCGAGGAGACTCTAATCCTCTCGTTTCTTCGACAGACGCGACACGCTCTGTGGAACGCCAGATTATTTGCCAGTGAGTTTCAATGTCTCGTCAAGAATATCCCGTACTGACGAAGCTGGAACACTAACTACTGAATGGTTAGCCTGAGATGTGTGTCTTATTCATCTTGTTGCAACGTGCCTATTCAACCTTTTGATCCCCTTCTGTCTCTAGGGTTGAAGGCAAGTCGCATAACGAGAAAGTCGATCACTGGGCGTTAGGTGTCCTCGCCTACGAGTTCGTATCCGGCTCCCCGCCATTCGAAGACCCATCCGGTAGAAGCGGTGAGCATGTGCTTTCACCCCGAAACGATTGAGTGCTTACTGATGTGACTCGCATAATCCTCATGTGTAGGGGCGTACAAGCGGATTGCACGAGTTCAGTACACATTCCCAGATCACCTTTCGGAGGAAGCGAAGGACTTCATTCGAAGGGTACGTCACGTTATCTTAACAGATCATCTCTAAAACACCGAACTCATTCGTACGCACATCGATGCAGCTTCTCAAATATGACCCAGAGCGCCGAATGGCGCTTTCCGATGGCCTGAACCATCCTTGGATACTTAAGTACCGGCGACAGGCCAAGTCGCAAGCGACAAACTCATAAGCCCCCCCCTCCCCTCCCGTGTCATTGTTATCATCTATATCCATCGCTCCTATATCTGTTTGACGCCTCAAACGGAGTTAGATACCTTCCCGTTTCTTCTCGGCTTCACCTACATTGAACACGCATATTGTATATTCTGCCAATCGTTTTGTATACCTTTCCTGTTTTGCATCATATTGCGTACATGTACGGAATGTACCAATTAGTGTCATAACCGTCCTATTTTGACTTCACGCACAAGAGTCTGTTAATAGTGAGCCACCCAACAAGAACTGCCATGGTTAGATAACATCACGATCGAAGTACAGAGGATCATATGGATACCAACATCATGCATCCGTGACGCATCCATGGGATGCATCCTCCACGACCTTGATATATTTATACAGTGTGCCTTGCGACACTTTTAGGGGCGGGGCCTTCCACTCGGCCTTTCGCTTCGCAAGTTCCTCTTCCGGAACGTCCATATTGAGCGTGTTGTTGATCGCGTCGATGGTGATGGTATCTCCGTCTTTGATCAGTCCAATGGGACCGCCCACCTGAGCCTCGGGCACCACATGACCGATGACAAAGCCATGTGATCTGAAAGTATTTGTAGGTCAGTAGAAAGATTTAAATATCGAGATGGGACGAATCGAGGGACAAAGCACCTACCCTCCACTGAACCTGCCATCAGTAAGACAGGCGACGTCTTGCCCCAGGCCAGCTCCCATGATGAGTCCGGTGGGCTTGAGCATTTCGGGCATACCTACAAGAGTCGAATGAGGTAGAGCTACGTGAGCAGCCAAGTCCGTTGCCGATACCGACCACGCACCTGGTCCACCCTTGGGTCCGAGATATCTCAATACTACGACAACCTTCTCGCTCTTCTTCAACTCGCCCCTTTCGATAGCGCCGGTGAATGAAAACTCCTCATCGAACACCCTAGCCTTTCCAGTAAATTTGAGACCTTCCTTGCCGGTGATTTTGGCCACCGCACCACCTGGCGCGATGTTGCCTCTTAGGATACTGTAACCGATCGAATCATAGCATAAATATCATAGACCTCGTCCTCACATATGACTGCACAAACTCACCGGATGTGACCAGTCTCTTTGATAGGGTTCTCCAATGGCCGAATGACGTCTTGCGACTTGAAATCAAGTTCACCGTGTTTTGCCGTGTATTCGTCCAAGTTCTCTGCGAGCGTCTTGCCCGTGACGGTGATGTTGCTGCCGTCGATAAGGCCCTTCTTCATCAAGTACGCCATGATCTCTGAATACCAACTCGCGGATTAACATTCTTCTTCGGGATACTGTCACGCTGGTGAGCACTTACTCGGGATGCCTCCAATACGATGCACGTCCTCCATCACGTATTTTCCACTCGGCTTCAGGTCTGCTAAGAATGGGATCCTATCGCTGACCTTCTGAAAATCTTCAAGATTGAGCTTGATCCCAACGCTATGCGCGACGGCAATCAAATGCAGGACGGCATTAGTGCTCCCACCGAGGACCATTGTCAAGACCATGGCGTTCTCGAATGCCGAGCGGGTCATGATGTCGCGTGGCAGGATATTCTTTTCGAGTAGGTTTCGCATATGTGTACCAATGGAGTCGCATTCCGCCAGTTTTTCTGGGTACTCTGCTGGGATAGAAGATGAGCCGGGGAGGGTCATGCCGAGGGCTTCAGCGGCGCTGGACATGGTGTTTGCGGTGTACATCTGGATGGGGTATTTGAACGTTTTTAGTTTACGATGGACTTGTTTCAGAATGGTGCAAAAAGATCACGCCCAAAACTCACTCCACCACAAGCACCGGCACCAGGACAAGCGTTGCGGATCACACCCTGGCGTTCCTTCTCCGCCTCCTCAGTCTGCCCATCTTGGATATATTTGCCATATGACTGATACGCCGAGACGATGTCGATCGTCGGACCACCGTCGCAATGACCAGGTTTGATTGAGCCACCATACACCATGATTCCAGGTCGGTTTAATCGGCCCACTGCGCACATTTCAATCTTCGTTTTAGCAACCTTTCCTGAGTATTCGATTATAATAATCCATCACTTACAAGCCATCAAGACGCCGGGCATGTTCTTGTCGCAGCCAGGCAGAACGACCATTCCGTCCAGCCAATGCGCTCCGGCAGCAGTTTCAACCTGATCGGCGATAAGGTCCCGGGATTGGAGGGAGTAAGACATGCCGTGGGTGCCCATGCTGATGCCGTCGCTGACGCCGACGGTACCAAATTGGTATCCGACTAAACCGGCTTGGATGACGGATTTCTTGATGCGCTGACCGAGACCAAGAAGATGTTTGTTGCATCTATAGAAAAAAAAAGAAAAAAAAAATCATTGAGCAAAATCCCTTGACACAAAGCTAACTTTATGAATCCACGTACGGGTTGCCTTCATACCTACATCAAAAGGGATGCGGTTAGCTTGAAATACTCTGGCATTCTTGGGGCGCTTTTGCGCTTACCATACGCTTGCAACTCCAACCATGGGTTTCGCCAAGTCTGCCTCCGAATCAATTTCATCGGTAGCGTACAACATCGCCTACACGTCCAAAAGCACCTTATCACTCACTGTTCCCAGCATCAATGACAAAATGCTAGAGACACGCACCTGACTTCCTCCCTGCGCCTTTTGCTGTGTGATCGTCTTGCTATACCGATTCAATCCCTTACCCAAATCTTCCATGTCTCCCGTAGCAGACGCGTGGCTACACGTCCCAGCAGAGAAGCACCTCCCGGCGACTATTCGTGCACTAGTATTCGTGCATGCTTGCGCATGGGCACATTCGAATCGCAGCATTGTAGATGGTGTCCGTGTCCTGAAGGTGTTGAAGAGGAGTGCGGTCGCCATTGTATGCGACCGTATAGACCCAAATATTTATACTTGCGTGATAAGATGATCAGATTAGAAAGGTGACGGTCCGAAAGCAGATTTAAAGAATGTCACAGGATCCAGGCTGGACTAAATGGAGTTGAGAGGTTGTTTTCTGGACGTCAAGCAATGCAGAGCTTAGTTGGCATCAGAATACACATGGAATGAGCGCCCGTCGCGTGTCGGCCGATCCAAACACCAGAGTCCCTGAGGCTGACTCCCAACTTTTTTCCGGCCAATGAGAGAAATGGTATTATGTACACATAACGGTGTATTATACAGGCAATGAAATATATATGTAAATGAATGAACAGACTGCAGGGGAAGTACCCAAAAAATGGTCAGAATTAAACGATGATACAATTATCGTCCTTGCCCTCTCCCTTCGTATTCAGTTGAACAAGTCTCGCCTTATCCGCCTCTGTCAGGAGCTAGGAATAAGAGTCGTAAGTCAGTCAAGTTGATCGTTCCACCAAGGCTAAATAATTCTGCTTACACCTTTCTTAGCCCTTTCCTTCAATGCTTTCTTCTGAGACTCCTCTTCCGCTCTCGACCGCCTAGTGTATGATAATGAAAATATTAAGCCGTTCCGAAAATAGAACGAGGGATAAACGATTGTGGGATGATAGCAGACGGTTTGGTGAGTTGTGCCGGGTCCGAGCCCGAACCAGATGTGGTCGATGATGATGATTGATTGGCCGTGGATGATGATGATGATGATGACGACGACGACGTTGTTGTTGTTGTTTTAGAATTGTTTGATGAAGTTGGTAATGATATAGATATTGATGCAGATGACATGATGGAACGTGAGTGAGCGGTGTGGTTGACAATGGACTTTGAAGAAGGATCCCACCGTTCGGTCTTGCTGAACGGGTTTACAAGAGATGGGCCTGATGAAGATGATGCGGCTGACGGCTTCGGTTGGGGTTTAGGTTTCGTGGGCGAGGATGAAGTGGAGGAAGCTGTTGATTGTTGAGCAGAAGCCGGTTTGACCGAGTTCACCGCTCGGCTCATCGCAGCGACTGCAGCAGCAGAGCGCACATTGCTTGGGCCTTGACCCAAGGACGGCACATAGGAGGACGATTGTGGTGTACGACTGGGCGATGATGCGGCGGCTGTGTTGCAAGTATGAGATGCTGGGAATCGGTGTTCGGCGCAGAATTGCTGAGAGCAGGTCTATATTCCAAACGTATTCAGTGTGAGGTTTAAATCCGGGTGAAGAATTCGAACATACCTGGCAAGTGATAGGTGCTATCAAGATCTTCTTACAGCTCTTCCTCGCACATCTAGGAGATTCATCCCTCCTCTTTACCGCCCCACTGCCATTCACCCCAACTAGCCCACCTCCTCTCACGACGTCACACTTCTTCTCAAAGTGATCCTCCATGGCGAGATTGGGATCGACTCCAGGAGCAAAGGCGACGGGCGTCTGGCAGAATGGGCATGCTGGTGCTATCCGATCGTGAGCGCTTGAGTCCCATTTCGTACAAGAGTGGAGCTCTGGTTTCCAGTGTTCGGAGCAGTAAGGTTGAGCGCAGTGTTGACACTTTATGGGTAGGAAGTCTACGGTGGCGCATGGTGGGTGGGCGCAGGTCTGGCCGATAGATAAGAGTTCGCTCATGGTTGATCGGTAGGTGCACTGGCAGGATGAGGTATGTGATCGAGCTAGAGTGAAGGGGAATATCACAGGCTTATAAGAATGGGGTGGAGGGGTGCTTACGCGTCGCCCCGTTTCAAAGCAGTCAGCGCCTTTACGATTCGTGAACGTCGTAGAAACAGAGACAGGAAAACCGCCTCAATTCCAACGCGCGGTCACTTCGGTGATAGCCGGGTGCTACCGTCCCTTCACCTCAGCAACCACTACCACCCCGCGCAACAGGCCATGATCACTTTGACCTTGGTAAGTGCTAGGAACAACTGGGATTCCGATCAGTTAGCTGAACAGAAAGCGAGTCACTCAGGTTCGACATGGAGAGAGCACGGACAATCTGGTAAGAGTCATGTTGTACTGTTCGCCTTGGACAGAATCATTGATGATTACCTTGGTATGATCAGAAGACCTGCTGGGCGGGTGGGTAAATAGGTAGCCAGCTAATTCAGCTCAAAACTGACACGGCTCTCTTTGCAAAGGTTGGAAAGATGCACCACTCTCAAACCATGGTATATACAAAGACGTCATGTCTCATTAATATCAAACTAACTCGCTTTTTTAAAACCTCCAGGACTAAATGTCAGCAGCACTACTACAGATTAACTAAGTAAATACAATCTTCTGACGCTCTCGAAAACGAACAGCAAGCCAAAGCAGCTGGCGAATTCTTTGCCGGCGTCCATATCCATACCATCATCACTTCCCCACTCAAGCGCGCCTTTACCACCGCCCAACAGATCCACAAGAACCAACCCGACGGTGCAAAGCCACCCATTGTCACCACTCCACTTATCCGCGAGCAGCACTTTGGTGAAGCCGAAGGGCATCCCTGGATGGCTCCAACCTCTCCATCCAGCACTAACTCTGGCCGGACAGGGATCATCGATCCAAAGACAAAGGAAAAATCCTATCCCGTTCAATATGGCAGACAAGCCAAATTCCCGGCTGGCGAGTGTCTAGAGGACGTGGCGGCCCGGACAGGTGAGGCGTTCGATGCGTTCGTGATGCCAATCGTGAGGGAGAGTGAAGGTAAAGCGTGCGGGGAAGTGAATGTCTTCTTTGTGAGCCATGGGATCGCGATCAGTGAGACTATTGGATCGATCTTTGGAAAGTGTATTGGAGGGGATAAAGTACAACCTGAATCATGGCGGGGCTTGAAGAATACGGCGTGGACAAGGCTTGTCATTGGGATGAAGGTGTGTCGTCACGCTATATATTGTTTTTTCCTACGTGGCAACGACATTTCCTCCGCTAAGCTCTCATGCTACAGGGGGAGACGCTGATTTATGTCAAAGAAGCCATGAAAGAGCCTTCGTCCAGCTCGGCAGCAGCGATGCAGGATGACACTGGGGCCATCATAGCAGACGAGGTTGGGTCCGCAAACCCTCCACTCACGGAAGGTGAAGACGGACAGCCAGACGCTGCGAAGGAAATTCTCGCAAAGGTCGTGGCTGTCAACCAGTATGCTCACCTCGAAGGCGTCGTAAGTGCTATGACCGCCTTGAAATACACACGGACTCACATTCAACTGATCCCCCTCCCTCTTGCACATCGTCTCTCCCATAGATTCGGCAGAAAGGCGGAATCGGCAGTCTGGCTCATGACGAGAAGCAAAAGGCCATCACGGACTTTTTCGGAGGTGGAGGGAGTAAACACGACAAGGTGGAGGCGACAGCAGCACCCATCCCCGTTCCAGCTCCGGAATCAGCCCAAACGGTGGTAGATGGAGACAGCATACCGATGGAGTAACTCTCATTGGGCTCAAGACTGGAACAGAGCATATGGGACTGTTCGTAGATATAATAGATGCAACTTGTGTATTCTGCCAAACGCTCTCATACTCAGGATATTCCACGAAGGTTACATTCATTATCACCCAAGTCCGTCGCTTTTACGAGAAATTCTTCCCTCAAAAAAATTCCAGTCCCATATGGTATAAATAATGATCACAAAACAAAGAAAACGTGTTCGCTGATGGAGATGAGAGGAGCGCTGCGTCCCATTTCATGTCAGAATGACGAAACATGAACAGACTTCAAGCTAAGCAACAACCGCTCAAGACTATGCTTCCCGTTTTCCATGGACGTTCGGGAGATGTACACTATGGAGAATAAAAAACATCAGGAAGGTATACAGGTCGGATGGACAGGTACCTGTTGGTCCACTAAGACAAGACTCACGCGTTCACTTGAACAATACTAGCCGTGTTTGGCACATCTACTGGCAAGTACGATGGCTGCGAAGGGGCTGGTAATATAGTCGCGATAGAGACCACAGGCTCTTCCTTCGTTCCTTCACCCGTGACTGGCTGGGGTCCCAACAAGGCTGGGATGGTGCCAGTACTGTTTGATATTGATGACGATGCTGCGACTCCAGTAGATCCAGCAGCCCCAGCAGTGACAGTCACGGTTACGGTCACCGCTTCCTTCTCGTCGATGATGATCGCCTTGCCTGATAGTTTCGAAGGATCCACAAACCCAGGGTATATAGTTCGGTATTTGGCTGTGAGGGATTGAGGAGAAGTCGGGACTTGATTGACATTGTGCCAGATGGCGTAGTCGTTGAGCGCGATCTCTGCTGTGAGATTCCGACCGGTCGCATCGAATGAAGGCCCCCGGGGATCAGGAGTGGTAATATTGTGAGCCTGCTTCTGTCTATAACGTAAGCGAGGACAGCAGATCAATGTGTGCCGAGGATAGCCATTCCATCGGGTTCTTCTTCCGAGAGATGTAATAACTCACTTAAGTTCGTTGAAATAACGACTGGAGATAGGACTCGTAGTCAGCCAAGGTTTTGATGAATAGAAAGGTTCTAAACGCACTGGACCATCAACCATTCGTATATCTTCTTCGTGCCGATGACCCCAACAGTGCCCGTAATCGATCCAAAGATCAAAGGGCCGACCTCTATACATGTCGAAGGATCAATGCTCGTCACATAGCTGACGTATAGCGGTGTCCATAGCTTACTGAAGCCTCCAAGCTTCACCGCATCCTGTGCCCCTCGCTTCTTCAACTTCGCTTCCTCCTTTTCTACCCTATCTCCAATTGACTTCGATAGTATAGAACCTGATCCCAGAAGTTGTTGATGTTGTATTGGCAATGCGATGACAGAGAAAGCTGCGATGAGCGAGAATGTCGCGGCAAACCGCATGTCGTAGATCGACACGACAGCAAAGAGGAGAGGGCCAGACGGGAAGGCGGTTACAATATAGGTTAACCGTCTAAGAACTTATGCAGGGCTGCTTCCGATGCGAAAGTATGAGGACTCATGTGCCTTGTTAAGCGGCGACGTATGGAGCAAGGGGGTGGTCGTCAAGCATGTATGAGGAATCCACGGCTTATGTCAAAGAGATAAAGAACCGTAGTTTAGTAATTGAAATCGGCTGCGGTTATGGTTATCGAAGGTATTAATAGATTTCGCTTAATGGACGGCTGGTGACCCCGCCGAGGACTTGCCTCTTGACTTTGGCCAAATGCATTTCTTATCTTTGTCACAGCCTCACGGCCACACTCGCATGACATTGAGCCGGTTAGAATAATAAGACGTCAAGAGAGAAGAGAAGCTTTGGTCTTTGTTTGCGGCGGGGGATGACTGTCAATAATTCCTTCCATCAACGGCAAATGTTCTTGTGAATCTAGACCCAATGTCTTGCAGTCCATGTACGAATTCGATATAAATCGGCCGAGGGTGACCGAATCGCCCTCATTCCTCAAACGACGACAGCGACGCCTAACTTGGATGCAGCAAAACTTTTTCAACGAGAGGGAGAATCCGCTAAGCCTCGAACGGATACGCAGCGTCCTCGTCAGGCTCGAAGATACCATCATATTCTGCATCATCGAACGCGCACAGTTCGCGCTCAACCCTCGCATTTACCAACGAGGAGCGTTCAAGGAGCTGACCGCCCAAGGATTCGATGGAAGCTGGCTGGAATGGTTCTTGAAGGAGATTGAGACGTTTCATGGTCAGTTCAGTCATCAGAACAATCCCGTGCCTGCGCTCGTTCACGCACG
This sequence comes from Tulasnella sp. 332, assembly GCA_019632285.1. Taxonomy (NCBI): domain Eukaryota; kingdom Fungi; phylum Basidiomycota; class Agaricomycetes; order Cantharellales; family Tulasnellaceae; genus Tulasnella; species Tulasnella sp. 332. The sequence continues at coordinate 3,498 of WSTV01000490.1, read as the reverse complement.
CGACTAATATGTGGGGCCAAAACCAATAGCGAAAGCAAGACGATACACCAGGTACGTCCAAAGCTCAACCTCTTGACCTTTGAGTGACCCTGATCTGACGCATAATCGCGTTAGTCCAGATGAATACCCCTTCACCAAGGATCTCCCGGGACCAATCATCCCAGCACTCACATTCCCCCAGATCCTTTACGACCATCCAAACTGCAAGGGTATAAACGTCAACCCGTCAATTTTGGCGTTTTACACACGCGCCATGGTCCCTCGCTTAACGCATCGCGCCACCCTCAACCTCGCATCCCGGAATCGCGCCATGGGCATCTTGGGCGACGCGGAGTATGAAGATGACGGGAACTACGGCAGTGCTGCGACGATAGATGTAGAGCTGTTGCAGGCCATCAGCAAGCGGGTGCACTATGGTGAGCTAATCTTTCATTTATTTTATTTGTGACCATAGAATCTTTTGATCAGCCAGCTTGTTGAATATGATCTTCAACACCATCTGATCCTCCATCTTTCACAGGCAAATTCGTCTCAGAAACCAAATTCCGGACACATCCATCCCTCTTTATCCCTCACATCCTAGCCAAAGACCGCACCGCTTTGGAGGATCTCATCACCAAGCCCGCCATCGAACGCCAAGTGCTCTCGCGATTGATCAAGAAGACGACCATATATGGCGCCGACATCGGCATGGATGGCGAACCCGTCCGAGCCACCCCCAAATCGCCTGCTGAACTCCGAATCAGAGCGCTACCTCCACATATGACTCCCAAGATGGACATGCAGGCAAAAGCGTTGCCGAAGGAAGAGAATCCGCTCTTGGACGTGGACGGTCTGCCGATCGACGAGTTCTCGGCGAAAATCGACGTGGAAGAGGTCAAGCATTTGTATGAAAAATGGATTATTCCGTTGACGAAGGAAGTTGAGGTATGTGCTTTCTTGCTCTTCGTATGATTTGCATCGCCTCTTTTTATATCTATTGCTAAATGCGAATCCATTTCTTAGGTTGAATATCTTATTCATCGATTGGATGGAATGAGCGGAGAGCAGATTGACGCGCTACGGATGCACGACGATGTTACAACAGTGTCCCAGAACTAGCTGAAGATAGTTGAATATTGAAAATTCTGGAGAGACGATGGGAGAAGATCCAGGCATTACGGTGACCGACTGGGTCACTGTATCTTTTGCCCGTGTGGTTAAACATCGGCTCACCACGTATATTTGATAGTATTAGCCCGTTAGGTAGCGATCATCCCCTTTCCATTCCAATTCTGACTGTGGAATTGCAGGGGCGGTATGGTGACAAATCTTCTCACTTGAGAGAAGAATCAAATCAAGGGAAGTTGTTCCTCCCCGTTCTCGCCCTCATCAATGTTGACGCGTTTGCATACTCAGGCTCCCCTCCCAGTATAGATGCCCCCCATTGCAGCTGGCGACTCAATTTTGGAAAGCTTGGGCTTTTCTTGGACAACCTGAGGATTTTGCGCCTGCTGACAATGACCTGCGCCAGCCTCTGGGTTCCTGTTGATTCTTTGAACCCTGCTCCTTCATGATCATACCTGGCTCTGGACGCGTGCCACCGACGCAAGGCTAGCGGCTTACACATCAACCAACGTCGCATCTCACCCCCGTTTATCCTTGTCTTTTTCTCTTTCCTCATCGGCAACCCCGTAGATGCTCGAACAATATAGGATTGAGTCTGATTGATCGACCACATGTCCAACAGATATCTCAGTTTTCCACTACCACGGTCATCAAACTTATCATTGCGTGCGTCACTCTCTCTTTGATCACCAGTCTGGGATATGGGAGGCCAGAGATCGAGTGGGTCATCAATTAGCCTACTAGACAGCAAATAAACAAGGAAGAGCGAGAAGCGAAAGCCCTGGCAGTCGAAGCAATACGGAAATCACTTCTCAGGGGTCTACAGTCCCGTCTCAAAGGTATATCCGTCGGTTCCCATGGTTTCTGGGGTGGGGCACATCGGCTTCGCCTGTGGGTTGGTCGGGGTGGGTCCGTGGGATTAGGAACTCAGCAGGAAAGATAGTGCTGTTACAGCCAGCGCAGCGAATCAAACTGCTCAACTGAGCAGACAGATAGATATTCGCTCCAAGAATGTCGGGCCGAATGACTAGCCGGTGTCCGTGACCTCTAGGAGCCAGAATCGAAGGACGCGCGCGTTGCTCGGGCAGCATCGTCGTCATCAGGGAGGACAGCTTTCTTGACCGTTAACCTAGCGATAGAGTGGCTCGGAGTGACCCGCTGCTTCTTAACAGCATCGCATTCCGAGAGATCCGAGGGTATTTCGAGGTCCTCCAACGACTTGCAGTGTTCAGCCAGTTGAAGGAAGCCTCGCGAGGTGACTGCGCTTCCTGAACCATCGTGGCGCGATGGAGTGATTGAGAGCACCTCGAGGTGTGGGAGAGAGGTGGACATGACGATCATCGTTTCGTCACTCACGCATTCCGGGCTCCCAACCCAATTCGCGGCCTTTCCATTCGTCCCACCGAGTAGAGAGCTTCGATTGCCAGGAGATCACACCCACATCGTGCTGAAAGATGCGTCAGGTCGAGACTTCGTTCGGCGATGAGGGTAGCTATGGTTGTGTCTCCATCGTTGTTATCGCTGTAACCACTCGTGGTGAGAGTTGCGAGAGATGGCATGCTTGAAGAAGCAAGTATACAGTTATGCACGGCCTGGCAGCCCGCATCAAGTGTCTTCGACAGCGGGAATACCGTCAGATCTTCGTCATGCTCGTCCCACGGAAGCCCCACGTCGTCGCCGGCCCAATCGTCCGCGAGCACCACCCCAATCAGCAGCAGACAACCTCTCCCCAACATGTCCCACGCTTCGGTCCAGATGTCGCACAAGTGAACGACTCGCAGTTGAAGGAAGAGCCCAAAGTCGACCGAGACAAACCACATGTCGTTACATTCACCGTCCCACTCCTTTACGACATTCTACGCTCTCTCATCTCCCATAACAAATCGTTCAATCCGCGGGACTGCCCTCGCCAGCTCCCGGCACACGAGGTCCACCGCTCCTGGGTCGGCCCGGTCTTCGATCGTGAAGTCCAACATAGATGGTCCAAGCACAAGGCCAGCCGTAGTATCAGGACCTATCGAGCACCCCCCTTTCTCCATCATAACCGCCTCCATCGAGAAAGGAGCTGAAATCAAGTTGGGACAGAGACTGTCGTCGTATCGCATCAAGAGCGATCGAACCGGTTCGATGGCTTCCGTTGCGAGGGTTGTGTCGGTGCACAGGCGCATGATTTTGTGAGAGAAATTGTCAATGACGGCCTTTCAGCTGGCCATGTCCACCGATCCCACGAGGATCCCATCGTCAGGCTAGCATAGTATTTGAACATTTGTGAAAATAACGTAATAAGCAAAGCAGATATAAACAACTCACGAGCGACTACCCACGCGTTTCGGTAGGAGACAGGACAGGTATATTCAATGCTTCCATAGGCTCGAACAGGGCATGGAGAGA
>WSTV01000049.1:0-102241 GCA_019632285.1 Tulasnella sp. 332 | reverse complement strand
CACCCCTCTTGTACTTTCTACTGGTATTCTTACGCCACTGTCTTCTACTTCTCACTTTTTCTTTTCTTGGTAATGAACGGTTGTAGATTCCACCGCGGGGAGTCATCGGTTTGTACCAGTTATAAATCGACGTACTTCCATCTGATGTATCGCCGGGACATTGACGAAACCAAGCACCCGGCGTGCAGATTCTCCGTGATATTGGTATTGCTTGGCGACGAGCGAGAACGGTGCTATAGTCCCTGATCGCTGTTATCATTGCCGTGAGACGCCATAAGATGAAATGCGTTCATTTCCCACCTATATCTGACATCTGCTTGCTCGGCTACATTTCCTTCACCGAATAAGACCCAACTATCTTAAAACCGAGTTAGCTTGATGCATATTTTATAATGTACAAGGGGCTTGTGGTGTTCCTCTCAATCGAATTTGAATGTCAACCTTGGTTAGGCCAGAGTTCAATGTATGGGTGTCAGTGAACACCATGGTCATATGTTGCCCATCATCACCTGGGTAGTGAGCGACCTCGGATCCAGTGTACGTTACAGCGATCATCTGGCCACACTGACATCGTGTGACGCATTCAACGGGAAACACCCTGGACATCCTCCACCCAATGACTTAATCATCCATAGGTATCTTGCCGGATTAAATTTTTTCAACAGCCGGTCAAGATACCACGAGCCGTTGATGACAATTCCTCAGCGAGCGCGCTTCTACCGAAGTTTATAAGCCGTCATCCAACGTCTCGCTCATTTTGACTCTCCACCCCTTTGAAACTCCACTTTCACCTACCTCTCACTTAAGATATGTCTCCCGCGCTGATCGCTAAGCATGACGCCCGTGGTTTCTCCACGCGTTTGGTGAGCCCATCGGGTAATTGGGTTCGGCGGTTCTGTTGGCGCTAAACACGTTGGACGGATCTTTGTGTGGTCACAAGGTCCATGAGGGCTCTAGCCCAGACGCAACGACCAACGCCATCATTCAACCGCTCTTCCATTCTGCAACCTTCAAGCAAGATGCTGTCGGTGTGCACAAGGTGAGTAAAAAAGAGGGCGAGATGTGTCAACAGATTGGTGCTTAGGTAGGATTGTTGGCTATCGTGATATCTAATAGGGTTACGAGTACTCCCGCGCGGGTAATCCCAATAGGGACAGCCTTGAACAGATGTTAGCGTCGGTCGAGGCTGGGGGTTCCGAATGCGTCGCTTTCAGCTCTGGTTCCGCTGCGACAGCAGTGACTATCCAGAGCCTTGGCCCCAACGCGCACATCATCTGCATGAACGTCGTTTACGGAGGGACGTATAGATACATGACTAAGGTTGCCTTTGAGAACCAAGGATTGGAGACGACGTTTCTGGATTTGACGCATGCGACCGACGACGAGATCTCAGAGGCTATGAAGGATAACACCAAGGTGGGACGAAAAAAGGAGTCTAAATACAAGTGCTGATCCACGCACAAATGCTCCTAGCTGATATGGATCGAAACGCCTACGAACCCAACGCTCTCGCTCGTGGATGTCCCCAAGATCGTCAGCCTCGCGCGGATGCACTCATCCAACCCTCTTGTGCTCGTCGACAACACCTTCCTCTCACCTTACTTCTCTTCTCCTCTCCTTCAAGGCGCTGACATTGTCCTTCACAGCCTTACGAAATACATCAACGGGCACTCTGACCTGATCATGGGCGCCGTGGTCTTCCCCCCACATCACACGCTCCACGCCCAGAAGCTCCGTTTCCTCCAAAACGCCATCGGGGCTGTTCCATCCCCGCATGACTGTTGGCTCGCATGCAGGGGCGCCAAGACGCTCCAGCTGCGGATGAGAGCTCACGGCGAGAACGCGTTCGCCCTCGCTAAATTTCTCGAAACCTCCCCACACGTGCAGAGCGTGACGTACCCAGGTTTGGCAAGTCACCCACTGCATTCCTTAGCGAGACGCTCTTTATCGCCACATGCGAAAAAGTGGGTAGAGTCGTTGGGCGATTCTGTGGAACAAGGGGGCATCCCATACGGCGGGATGGTCTCCTTTAGGATTCGAGGAGATGATTCCATCGCTGAGAGATTCTTGACGAGTACGAAGCTGTTCGTCCTGGCGGAGAGTTTGGGCGGTGTGGAGAGTCTGTGCGAGCTCCCTGCAAGGATGACTCATGCGGTGAGTGTCCTTTTCAAATTGCGCTCTTTTTTGCCTCTCGCAATTATTCAAGCATCACGACACGGGTCCACATTTTGCTTCCCTCTATATGGTCCCGAGTCACCTTTTCGGTTATTGACTTCCGTTTTGTTTCCCTCCCTCTCCCTTCTTTTTTTCTATCTATAGAGCATCCCTGAGGCGGAACGTCAAGCGATTGGAATCACGGAGGACCTCATTCGACTCAGCGTTGGGGTCGAAGACGCAGATGATCTGATAGATGACGTTCGGCAAGCGCTAGAATACGCGGTGGAAGAGGCTAAAGTACCCAATCCAAAACGTGTCAGCTTGAAACAGCCTACGACCCTTTAGGTAAAGGTCGTGTGCTCTTGGCTCTTCATTGTTTACGTTTGGATATATGGTGCCATAGAGATGCATATATGTGTGATTGCAGAAAGCTGGCCAGCTTTCGTCGTGCGTCCATCTGAGCTGATTTAGATAAAACTTGTCACATGTAACAGAATGAAGGGCTGCTGTAAGAGTATCATGGAAAGTATATAGTAAAGAAGGGCCACATGTGTGTGTTCGACAGTTTCAGCTGTGAAGGCAACTGTCGAAGCGATGTTGGCATGGATTCTTCTGTGGTCGGCACTTGCCGCCGATGCTCCTCTTGGAATCATTCCCTTCGGATGCTCCCCGAAGTGACATGGCGTATCGCCTCGCGTATCCGAGCCTTATATGAGCGGTTTACTGTTTTGGGCTTAAGCCAATGTCTCAGTCTGTGCGTCCGGTGGGGACCCCGAAAGGTTCTATAAATGTGAGGTGGAAGAACAACGCTGCCACAAACAAAGCTCCCACACACAATCACGAACATCAGGCCATTGCAACCCGGAAAAGAGTTTTGAAGGAGGAACCGTCAATTTTTCCCTCCCTCTGATATGGCCCATCCCAGAGAAATCAGTTGAAACTCCGCTGAGAGGAGGAGGAGTCTGGAATCAGCCCACTACACACACCACAAAGGAGAAGCAATCACAAAAGGTAATCAGTCGCAGCGTTCGTTGTGTAAGTGGCTGCGAACTGCAGCCTATTATCCGGCCAAGTTCACAAGCGGGTCTCAGTAACCCGCAAATAGAAGACAGCCGAATGCCGACTCTCACGTCATCCAGATCGGGTGAAGTAAAAAAAAGAAAAGAATTAGCTCGTGCGTCCCCTGAGATCTTCTTTATTGACACAATTGACACGTCAATTTGCTGCGGGTTGAGGATGGTCCGTGAAATCGGGGGGGCAAGGCCGCCGATAAGCTGTGGGTGTTCATGCGACACAGATCAATCATCAGCCGCGTCACCGTTTCAACTCGACCAACATCGATGGTTGATCACCTCATCTCGATATAGTTCTGGGCGCTCTGAAGGGGGAAGACGCTGAAGTTTGTTTTGCGTTCAAGGTGGTGCAAGTTTCACTATTCTGCTTCCGGACGGCTAGGACCCCCGTCACCCACTCCTCAAACGCCACTCATGACACTGCCTTTTTGCCGGTTGCCAAAACGGAACCGGAAACTGCGGGTATCGCTATGAATCGAGCTGCGCCCAAAAAGAACACATCACAACAGTGCCCCTCCAACCAACCGCTTCTGAATGGGCGATACAACGTGATAACACGAACCAAACTCCACCCCTGTCCCCCGAAACGTCACACTATCTTTTTTTGTTCCTTTTTCCATGAATGAGTTGATTGATCGGGCCCCCTTAGTTCGGCCCCGTCTGCCCTTATATTTATTCCTTTGCGTGTAACTTTTGGATCTCTCGATTCAAGTATCTTCTCCCCTCCCCTGACGCCCCGTCACCTCAACTGCTCCCCTTTAGACGCCCATCACTCATAAAGAATCCAGCGCTTCCTTTCTCCACACTCACGACCACAGGCAACCCCCTCTTGCCCCCTCTCATTCTCAAACAACCGCCAGGCCGGTCTCCCATACGCCTACGATCACAGCAACGACCACAGCAACGACCACAGCAACGACCACAGCAACGACCACTACTTCTTTGGATTCAAACGTCCTCTCCTCAGCGCTCCTTTTTCCCCTCGCTCCCTTCCAATCCACATACACACTCACGCACACGGATATCCATTTGACCATGGGCGTCTCAGGTGCACATCCAGCCATTACATCAGCCGTCACATCATCGACGCGGGCAAATGTCTCCCACATCTACAAGAGACTCTCGCACCGCCTCATTGGCACCGTCTTACCCCTACGTCGCCATGCAACCTGGATCCGATTCATGAACATCATTGAGGTCGGGTCTTTCGGCATTATCTTTCTCGCGGACGAGTTCAACCGGAACGGCTGGACGGGTCGGCAGTACGCCGTCAAATGTCTCATCCGCACGCCCGGCGACTCCCATCACGACAGATTCGTCCTCCGCGAGCGTGACCTTCACGCTCAGGTTCAGCATCCGAACGTCGTCCAAGTGCACGGCATCATCGAGCGGAGGGAACCCGAATATGACGTCCATTTGGTGTTCATCGTCATGGATTACTATCCACAAGGTGATCTCTTCAAGGCCATCGTTGATAGGCAGGAGTATGTTGGCCAGGATGACAAGGTCCGCGACACGTTCCTCCAATTGGCGCGGGGCTTGCAAGCGTGCCACGCCCAGAACGTGTTTCACAGGGACATCAAGCCCGAGAACGTCCTCTTCCATATCGAATGCCCGGGCGCTTATCCTTCAGTAGCCATTGCCGACTTCGGGCTGGCCACCGAAGAGACGTTCTCTACCGAATACGGCGTTGGGTCCTGCTACTACATGTCGCCAGGTAAGCTGCCTTTACATGAAAGTTTACCATTACACGAACCTAACACGAGGTGTGTCTCATCTCATTCAGAGTGCACAGACGAGCAAAAAGTCCTTCAATCCCGAAACGTCGCGTACCTCACCCGACCCAACGACGTCTGGTCCATGGGTGTCCTCCTCATCAACCTCGCCGTCGGACGGAACCCTTGGTGTAAAGCGTCCATAGAGGACGACACCTTCAGAGGCTTCACCCAAAACCCCGATTTCTTGCTCAGCATCCTCCCCATCTCACTCGAGCTCAACGACGTCCTCAAGCGTATCTTTCGTGCCAACGTCTCTGAGCGGATCGGCCTGGACGAGCTCATCGAGCGGGTCTCATGGATCGATCGGTTCTCGATGACTTGGGAGGAGCTACAGTCCGCGTCCCTGACTGTGAAGAATGCGGCGGGACCGCTTTGGGAGGTCAGAAGACTTCAGGTTCTGGAGAGGGCTGTAACTATACCTATGGTAGAGCCGGATGTAGAGTATGATCATGAGGAGGTGATGGATAACTCATCTGGCTCGCCTGAAAGCCAAGAGGAGGAGGGAACTACGGTTGCAGGCGGCGCTGACGAAGACGGCTCTGACGATACAGAGTCGGACGAAGATAGGGAGGCATATTTGGCAGCTACCACTCCCGGAATCTACTCTCCAACCGAGACGTCAAATCACTCCTTCACACGCGTTCAGACACCAAGCTCTCCTACACGAGAATACATCAAGTCCCTCTTCTCTGGGCCGGAATCCGCCATATCATCTCCCAAGTCCAACACCACCCTCCTACCCTTTCAATTCCAAAATATCCTCAATACTTACGGTGATAGCTTCGAGAACAGGAACCGAAGTGACAACGCTGCGACCTCGACGTACTCCCCAGCGCTCTCGGACTGCGATTCGACCCCTTCGACACCTGGAGGTGGACCTGTCACTCCTGGAGTCGCTTCAGACCGTCATCATTCGCTCCTGTCACCGACTGGCCTAGCCGGTATCAAGAGGAAAGCTAGCGCAACTGCGACTACGGACTACACCACCCTGTTCGGAGAACCAGGGAGACACACCTACGTCCGCAGTCCCGTCGGTGCTGCCAAAGTGGCGAGGAGCAATGACAGGTCTGCGACCGTCACGCCCGCCGCACCGACCAGGTGCTCTCTTCCACCGTGCATCAGCCAACTCCGTTGTCTTTTGGGCTAGACGACCGTTCAACCCCAATCGCCGACCTTCTACCTTCCATCGCGAGGGATGGGCTCATGATTCCCAAGCCATGGTCTGATTCCCCATTTATACAACCCATCATTTATCAAATAACACTCAAGGCGTCATTCGCTTGATCATCCCCTCCCCTCCCCTCATCCAAGATACTCTACGTCTCCGATCTTCTCTCCTCCAATCTGTACCCGTACCATACATTGTATTCCGTTTTGCCGACCCTCATAGGCTTTGTATCTTATCTGTACGTGGATTGTCTGTAGCCTGTGTCGCTCGTCATAGATAGACATCCTTCTTGAAATGTATGTCGTATGTCACGTCGAAATCCGGCCTCAGCGCACGCTCAGTCTCCCATTAAGACGTTTTACTGATGCTATACAGTGCAGCACCTGCTTACATTCAACTATGGTCGTTTTCATCTTCTGTCGACCCCACTTCCGTTCCGTATCCTGATAATAGTCAAGAGCACCACACTTAGATCTATGAGCCTCACCTACCATTGCTTAATCCGATTATACAATCGAAGCCCCATCAGACCATGATCGCTTGCCGCTCACCCTCCAGCTCTTGCAGCTTTGCTCTGACATAGGCAATGGAACACAAGTCAGATAGCGACATTGGATCGATGCGATAGGGCAAACCTCTACTGACAGTGGCGCGATCAGATACTTCCTTGATCTCCAGCGGCTCTTCACTTCCCGCGCCTCTTTCAATGACCTAGCTTTTTCAGTGGTCCCGTCTACTAATATGGCGAACACCACGTTAAGATCCGTCCAGATGACACTGAGGTTCTTGCCCAGATCTGTCCAGCCTTCCTCTGGTGAGCGGATGACGCTTGGATGCTGACCGTAAAGCGTGGCGAGGTCGGCTGAAACGCGGGAGAGAGTTGTGGAGAAACAACGAGTGGTGTGCGCGACTGATTGCGGAGAACGGGGAGGGAGAGCGGGATAAGCGGCAAGTGTATTGAGGAGGACAGAAAGAATGAGCTGAAGAGAGGCGACAATGGAGAACAGGCCATTCTGGGAGTAGAGTTGCCAATCAGCGTCATGACGCCTATGCGACTGAAGGAAGATTTATCGTACCCCTCTCACAAGGGTCGCCTCGAAAATAGACCCATCTCCCAACAGGCGGATTAGACTCCTTTCCAGAGTACCAAGCAACTTTTTTCCATCCTTGTCCTCGGTAACGAACGTCGACCAGTCAGGCTGGTACGAAACCTCAAGCAAGAGTGACAATAAAGGTCGACCGTTTATGCCCCAGGCGTAAGGCGATGTGAGGAGCGATATCGCAGCCGAAGTAATATTTGGCAAGTAGTTGGAGGCAAAGTCACGCTAGATGAGATTGAGCAACCAGTCAACTTCATCGTCCTGGAGACAACAAAAACACGGATCTACCGTACGAGCGCTTTTTTAGGAGGTAGACGCTCCATCTTCACAATGGGATGCAATGGGAATGGCGCATGAGGAACGAGGGCTCGTGCATCTCGTTGATTTTCGTCCTCAGGAGGGACCAATTCCGTCGCAAGGGATGCAATCTATAAGGCTACTATCAGCGGGCTCGAACCTGAATGTAGGAATACGATTATTTACAAGGGCCGCGCATCGAGACGAGTCCAGTGGAGAGTCGAGCAGTTGACGCCAAAGGCAGGACTTATCAGCGAGTCCGATCTTCAAGGCGAGCTGTCTAGCATTGAGTTGCTTCGACATCGGAGATTCGTACTAGGTTTAGAGTGATATCACGATTTCCAAGCTCACTTTAAGGCGGATACGGGATTGATCGCGAGTGACTCGCAGGAGCAAACGGCATCAGAAGATTCGCGCATCCGAACACGGCGAACACGGCCGAGCCGAGACTAGCCATGAATAACATCGGGTATTTTTGTAGGTGCATTCAGCTTTTACGGTAGTCACGGTGAGGCGCAAATATAGGCCACCTTGCGCGCGGTCTCATCGCGGGCTGAGAATCTGAGCAACGAGTGATCCGGTCACAGGTCGCGGCAACAATGAATACTCCATCACTACCCGTGTCAGTTCGAAAAATGCAAGTTTGATTTATATACCTACAAAGATCAATTCAAGGTTGTGGCTTGTGATGGTATCTCACTCTCACCAACTCTATCTGAATTCCGTTCCAGCTCATAGAGATTCTAGGGCTCTGGGACTGACGCCTCCGAAAATCAAGGATAAGACATATATCAAAAGTTTATTCTCTGGTTGTTATGAGCTTTCTTTGGCCTTTGCTGCCCGCTGTTGACATGATAGTAGCCCATGTTTGTACGAGACAGAGCAAGGCCGCGTCGAAGTCACCGCTAGATCAGGTCAACGCACTGACAAATGATTCCTTAAGTGGAGCAGGTCAAGCTCGAAATCTCTACTCTTATTACGGCTGGAAGCACAATACAAGGGTATTATTTGTAGCCTCCCTCCGAGACCCGCTTGAATTGAGGAGCATAGGCATCACCAATCACAAAGGAGCGTCATCTGGTTTCTCCGTTGCCTGTCCACGCAATTTGTCAACCTTTCTTTACATGCATGCTTCTTCCAAGGAAGGCTCTTGCGGCTCCTCGCTTACAAAGCAGGAGTCGGTAAGAAATTGGAAACGGACGTAGCCTGGATACCACTTAATAGGATGAAGCCATATCCACGTGTCCCTTTGTCGACGGTGATAGGCTTCTCGAATTCGAACAATGGCGCCTTCACCACTTGGATTTGGTTCTTTCAGCCGTGATTTTTGCCCAGTGAGATACGATTTGGCACTTTCAGTCGCCTCGCCACTCCGGAGTCGACTCTCCTGACCATTAATTTTGACTGAGCGGAACACCCAGCATATGAAGGAATGTGGTGTGCGATTACGGATCGGGACTCGATTCGTCGTAACACCAACGCGCAGGAAACCCTAGACGGAGTACAAAGGCGGCAGGCATCGTGGCCCTTACACGTTCCACTCCTTGCTATCAGCGTAGGCACGCCCTTTGATGCTCTGCTGAAGTCATCCCAATCATCATTCATTGAATTTTTAGTGCCGTTTCTCTGCAGTTTCGTCGCGTGTTCGACAACAGTTCAATTTGGCGTGTTCAATGGGGACCGAGAGGGTGTGGATCCCGGCACCTTTCTGTATATATATGCTTACTAGCTCATTGCTTTCAGATTACCTTCAGCTACTGCCCGACTATCTTCATCACCAGCAACAACCTTGCTACTATTCCCCTGTCGCATCACAACCTTGAATATTCCATAATGTCGACAGTGGTCCAGCAACCTTTGAGGTCAGGACATGAAGGCTCGTCAAGGCCTTATCCAACCCAACCGCTCTTACGAACCAAGTCTGCCCATCGATCATCGTCCATGCAAACCCTACATTCCTCTTCAGACCGCGGCGACTCGTTCCCATCCAACTTCTCCTCTGAGCGAGAAGCATCGCAAGGGCTTCTCTTTGCACCACCGTCCGGAGAGCAGAGCATGCCTAGCCCAATGGCAATCAGCAAGGTCTCTCTGATCCAAGCTGCGGGTCAAGGCCGGTTCATCCCGCCACCCACCGCACCTAGGAAGGAGGACTTCATACACTGGGAGAAAAAAGTGATCGAGAAGCATTGGACGCATGTGAAGGAGGCAATCGAGGAGCATATAGGCGAGCTCCCAGAGGAGATGAGCTTTCCGGACTTGCCGCCGCGACCGGTGGCAGAGAAAACACTCCCTGTGATCCCTGAGGAAGCAACTCGTCAACGCAGCGCAGGGCCCCGCCACCCATTATCTGTGTCCACAAGCCGTCCCGCCTCACATCACACGGTACCGCCGACAGCATCGAGTCAGTACTTTCAGCGAACTGAATGTCAGCGAGCAGGGACTTGTCAGTGCCCGAAATCCCAAGGGATGTCCTCAGCCCCCGCTACCATTCCCGTCTTCGCCATGAATACAGCCCCACCCCATCGACGGGGCTCCCTGCCCATAGCAGACAGCGGACCAGTTGCTTTCGTCCCATACCTTCCAGCACCCCCACCGCCAGTGCCTCATCAAGCCCAACGATCACAGACTGATTCACTCGCTCCACGACCCGGATTCATCCCCACAGTTTCCGACTTGGCGTGGGCCACCACCGGTGCAGGCAATCCAGTGCATGCTGTTGGTTACGGCGGAATGATACCTATGGGAGGGTACCCGCAGCGAATGCAGGTCCGGCCTGTAGGTGTGCCCGGATCGTACATGGTCTTCTGAAGCTGTGTTGTGACAACTTAGACCCATATTACCAATCTATGCCCAACTTTAATCTCTTGCTCATGCCCATACCCACTATGCCCGATCGTCCCACATTTCTCTTATCCGTAAAGTTGTAAATAGCACTGCATATGTATTTAATCAATCATCTAGTTCTTTTCATTTTTTATGTTATGCTACACGTGTCACTGATCACTCTCGCTAACGGCATATTCTGTGACGGGCTGTCCTCGGCCGACCTGTTGCCGCAACGCAGCAACAGGGCGAGGAGTGTGATGCATCCCTCCCCCCAGCGAGATCCCAGCATGACGTCCAGGTACAACCGCGCCAGAGACGGCCGACGACGTTGGGACAGCCGGGTGTCGGAGGCGAGGATTGCTATGTTATGAGCGAATACCATCAGTATGAAAACAGACAGCCGGAGCCCAGCAAACTAGAGCAAGGAACTGCCATGGCTTACTTGACGCTCAAAGTCGGTCCAATGCTCAACCCAGCGAATGAAGTTGGGAAGAGCGGATTCCCAGGCCCCCTCTCAGCATTCCCGGTTAGACCAGCAGCACCTAAATGATGTCCCCCTTGAGTTATGGACGTCCCCGACATCCGTCGGGAATGGTATGCTCCGAACGATTGTGTCCTGTACTTCGGCTCAGGTCGGAAGTTGGACGGGTTCGAACCTGCGCGTTGCCTGTTGCTGCCGGGGACAGCAGGCAGCCCGATTATGTTGTGCGTTTGAGGATTAGGATATTCGTTGCGAGATGAGCTGTACTGCGCGGGACTGGAGGCGAAGTTATCGTTGGCATCGCTCAGCTTAGATGCCGTGGCTGGCGACGCCCCATATAGCGTCATTGGCTCATTCATGATCCTCAGACCTTGAATAGGTTCCGCGTTTGGATCAGGTTCGCCAAAGTCGAAATCATCCTCTGATGGCGCATGGACCACGCTGTTGACCTGACTGGAAGATGTCGTGTCGGTGGTTGGGTTAGAGGGCGTTGGTGTCGCCAGGTGGAGGGATGGCCGCTGTCCGCCTTGAGCTTGATCAGAGGGTACCTTATCGAGGGTCGCTGAAACTGCAAGCGGCGAAGGTGTGCGTGGAACGTATTCTCGTGAACCAGCCGGGGAGCCTAGAGCTCCCGAGAGATGCTTGGGCAAGGGCGACTTGGAAGCTGTTCCGTCGTTCGGCGATAAGCCCAGTCCATCGCCATCTGTACCACCTCCCCCATTATTCTCAGCACTGCTTTCACCTTCTTCTTCTTCCTCGCGGAGATCTGAAAGAGCATGTAGCTCTCCGGCCGGGACTGTCGGGGGTGCGGTTAGGCCAGACGCACTGGGCGGCAGTGGTAAGGACGATGCCGTGATGGGCTCGATGACTGCGAAGGAGCCAGGGAGAGATGAGTCCTCGTATTCATCTTCAAAGTCTCCAAACTCCGAGTTGAGAAGCACCGATCCGCTGTCAACGGAACCCGGTGCATTATCGGCAAGCTCCGACGAATCGTCTGCAGGTCCTTGCGATCCCAGATTGGAATGATCTGTGCGTCCGATCCCGACAAATCGCGATTCGCTCCCGCTGAAGTCTTCTTCGTCAGCGACCGCCATGTCGTCCTCCTCGTCTTCGAAGCCCGCTGGGACACCGAGTGCTCCGGCGAACCTCTGCCATAGGACTTCGCTGCGCGAGTTGATGCAAAGACGGATCTTTCGTACCCATTCCCTGTCATTCGCCTCTTGCCGCGTGACGTAGCGGATCCAGGCGCTGAGTTCACTGAAGGTCCATGCTTTCGGGTCGTCTGGGATCTCATTGAACGGGATGTGGGTGGAGTGAGTGGAACCCCCTGTGTGCTGTGGCCGTATGCCCATGGACGAAGATGGACGAGAGTTGGCTCCGGTTCCAGACTCTTGGGGGAATGTGGAAGCTAGGAGAGCGAATAGTCGTCCGGTTTGGGGAGTTGCGAGGAGCTGACAGACTTCTTGTGGCCTCTGAATAAACGGCAGGAAGACTTCGGATGGAAGCGGGACGAAAGGCGCTGGCTGGATGCCGCCATCTTGTTGTGATGTATTGGCTGGAAGAGGAAGACCGCCGTAGCCATAGATTGGCGATATAGGGTTGTTCTTGCCAGGATGCGTTGCCTGTTGCGCCACTTCATAGAGCTGCTGAGGTGTAAGAGCTGCGGCTCGAAGTGGCGTGGCTTGGGCAAGAGAGTGGCCGCTAAAGGTTCGGCTAGTCAAAGTTGTCAGATCCTTGGTTGGTGAGAGGGTCTTGCAAAGAATAGATGAGAGGCGCACTTCTTGCTCTTGAATGAAACAGGTGAAGGAGGACCCGAAGTGCTGGCATTACCACGCTCGACTGTAGAGCTGGGCGGATCGATCGGCGTGAAACTGGAGAACGCGAAAGTCATACGGCCTCTACCTCGCCCGGCACTTCCAGGCTCGGATGACCCAGATTTGGCTGATCCCCAGCTGGATCTTCGAGAGACGCTACCAGGATCGCGATCTGAGCCCTTGGAGAAACTATCGCGTGGGTGGGTACCAGGCGAAGGGGGCGTGCTGTCTTTGCCGGAGGGAACGCGTACGATCGTGATACGGGATGAGCTGGATACCAAATTCGATACTTCATGTTGGAGAAAGGGATCCGGTGCTGCCATGGATCCTCTCCGTTGAGAGAGCCGTCGAGCTTGTTGGTTCTGTCCAGTCATAGTTTGGCGCAAACGTAGCAATAAGAGCTTTTTGATGGCACCATGGAAAGGTCTATTCAGTATGAAAAAAGCACCGAAAGATCTTTCAACACTTACTGATATGTAGCGGCAGGACTGAGCACGTACAATCTGGTCTGCGGTGAAGGTATGATTGACGTAATTGCAATCTCAACCGAATGCGGGATTCACACGGGGATTGACTGTGCCTGTGCCTGCCTTCTCTACTGCTGCATACAGCTTTGACGTGAGCCAAATGTCTGACTTACTGTATTGCCATTCTTTCTAGTAGTAACGAGGTCGAAAGGATATTGGGTCCTTCCAGCTGATGATCGTATCCCAGCCCTTGGCTCTCTTTGGATGTCGTGCAGGGTGGTCAGTTCTAACATGCGTTTCAGTGCTGGGCCGCTTTAGCTGCGCTTGAATGTCAGGGTGAAAGCAT
The DNA here is from genome assembly GCA_019632285.1 of Tulasnella sp. 332. NCBI lineage: Eukaryota > Fungi > Basidiomycota > Agaricomycetes > Cantharellales > Tulasnellaceae > Tulasnella > Tulasnella sp. 332. The sequence goes on along the minus strand of WSTV01000049.1, from coordinate 88,734 downwards.
TCAGTCTTTCAAGATTCCGTTAATGGGCGCCTTGCGCACATTGCCCCGGTGCACTTGTCTGAAGCACTCGAGCACATCAGCGTCACGAGCCGCTAATCCTTTCCGGGCCGCCGCCGCCCTTCAAGATACAATTATATTAGACGGAGTAATATAAGATTGCGCGCCTTCTGTTCTGCTGATAAATGCATGACGACGACAACAAGATCTCGGTCGCAATGTCGATTCCTCTGATTCCATAGGGGACGTATCCATGCCATAGTATAGTGAGGCTAAGGTACAATGAATGAGAGAGGAATTCCGAACCCCATATGGGTCAAGTGGTGATTAAGTGCCGCAGGCGAGTGGCCACCCCTGTTAGCGGTACAAAATTCTCATTCATAAGCCCCTCTATAATATGGTAAAAGTACCCCTGCCAAGCTTTCGACTCTTGTCTGGTGGGCTTGATCACTAAATATGGTACTGGTGCTATAATTGGCATGGGAGTCCCCGTGCCTCATCTCGTCCTCGTGTAGGACGATTCAATTCTCGATGAATCCGTTTAAAATGATACCCTAGCTATACTTGGAGAGAGCTGCGGACCCTGCGAAAAGACAAAACAACGTTAGAACTACCCCTTCCATACGATGATCTATTTGAGGACCCCAGCACTAATGAGCAGGTCTGACCCCTCAATCTTATTCTTTCGCGCCACACCACTGCCTTAAATCGAACGTCATGGACCTGAAAATTTTCATATAGGCAGTCGAGTACCAGATATCTAAGTTTACAAAATTTGGCGTCCAGATTCAAGTGGGATGGGGGTCAAACGGGGGGGGGGGGGTCAATTTTGAGGTGTCAGACCTCTTTACCGGTGTTGGAGGTCCTTCCAGTTGTCGCTGTGACCCGTAGACGATCCAACGTTACGCTGTTGCTATATGCAGTGACCGAAATGAACGCCTCTCAATCTGAGACAGACTTCATTCATGTTCTAGGTCTTACCGGTCCGTGTCCAACAGCCAATCGGGACGACGGAAAGGGGAGCCATCTCATTCGTCCCGATACAAGTAGAGCCCAAAAGCGGACACCGTGCCTGAACGTGGTCTCAAGGCCGAGATGTTCTTGCAGCAACCGCTGCGTCATATACGCTATGCTCGTCCCTGAAGCCAAGAGTATATATCAATGGGATCTTCTTCATCTCTGTATCACTACCAATCCTTCTGATTCCGACTACACTACCACTGGTGAACTGTCTTTTCTCAGAAGATGGCGGGCGACATACCGCTCAACACTGCTCACTTGTTGGTAGGTAGTTTGCTACGCATGCGTCTCAAGCCGCGTATCTGTTATCGTGTTCTTGGGGCTGAACGAGATCCCATTCTTTGCTGACAGGGCTTCGCACTCGCCATGTCATTGTACGGTCAGTACGAAATATTTCTTGGCAGGACTAATGCTCACCTTTCTCTTGCACCCAGGCTGGTATTTCGGCATGTTCCTGGACATCATTATTGAAGGGCTGTGGGCGAGGAGGAGAAGGAGCAAAGTTCTGATATGGGTTACGAAGAGCCTATTCGTCGTCACGACCTTGAACATCAGTAAGTAAAACTTGGTACTCTTGGCGCATGATCCAGTTCTGATCAGCGGTCGGATGTTTTAGTAATATGTGCTGCGGACGAATATAATGCTTGGCTCAAGCACCACACACATGCTGCAGTCATGGCCTATTTTTTCACAAGAACCTCCGAGGACATCAAATTGGTCTCATAGTAAGCCGCCCACTTTCTTAGTCGACTCGTGCTAACTTAATTGACACTTCTAGTGTCTTGATCCAATTCGCTGTGAGATACAACTCAAGCGTGGCGAACTGCTCTCACGAACCTCAATTTGCTGACTACTTGTAATCCAGGAAACGTTGGCCGATTCCCTCCTCCTTTGGCGTCTCTACGTTATCTGGAACAAAAACAAGTTGATTGCCATGGTCCCTGCCGCTCTCTTAGTGTCCGACTTCGGTACAGCCTGGTCATTATCTGGAGGCAGTTTTCTTGCTCAACGACACGTTCTTTTTGCTAGTTATTGGAACTACTGTCTGCGTCATGGCCCTCGTAACTCGAAACGACTACCGTGGCGCACGGTACACCAGGGTCTTCTTCACATTGGACATCATAGATTCTGGCAACGCAATTCTATTGAATGGCTTCTGTACCACCTTCATAATCTTGCGTCTGTGGTGGGTTGGTCGCCGTACAAGCACACCTCACGGTCGTAGCCTCTACAAGGCAGTCATCATCTCGCTGGTCGAAAGTGGCGCTCTGTTCACTGTGACGCTCATTCTGTTTACGATATTTATTTTGGGGGGATATGTGAGTCCTTCTCAAGCGCATTCGTCTAACCTCGCATAACGCTGATCTTGATCCCATCGGGCCTTTTAGGACAACCTTGGTGCCTTGTTCAAGTACTTGTTGATAATGGCCATCGCCATTGCACCTATGTTCATCGTAACCCATGTAAGGCCATTTGCGACACGTAACACTCACCTGATATTGTGTGCTAACCCCCTGATACACATTCTGTCTCTGATCTAGCTTAACGAACAATCCCCGTCCCCATCGACCGGCATTGACCACTCGGTGGCCGAAGGCGAAGTGGTGCTGTCTGCGCCCGTGCGATCCGACTTCAGCACACGTTCCCATGAGAACACGAGAGACAAACCCCGTTCTACCACTAGGATGGTCTTCAGTCCTGTTGAAACCTTCCAATTAAAGACTTTCCGCTCCTCTCGCTCCCAAGATGACTCTCAGCCCAGTTCGACTGCTTCTGCCCACGGAAACGGGGTCCGAGAGAATATCCCAGTCACTGTTCCGAGTCTGTCCAGCTCTGCAGCGGAGATACAACTTCGGCTAGAGCACGAGGAGGTGGATCAGGATGACAAGAAGGCTGATTTTGGCCTGGACGAGGACGAAGAAGGAGTCATGCCACTCTCGAGCCCAGGATTGGCAACGGGTCCGGAATACTTCTCCAGAAAGAAAATGAACGGCGGGGAGGTGATGGAAGTATAGGTTCTTCCGACGACCGATCGTAACAATGATTCACGACGGAGCGGACGGTGCTCCTACAACGGTCCTGTTTATGCTTAGGCCAAGATCAACGATTTGACGTGATGTTGGTCGATGTAGCTACCAGCTTCAGGAGAAATCATTCGTTCACGGACACTTTAATTATTTATGTCTTTATAGGTGGTGTTGAGCCCTGTACCTTTACTCCAAGTGGAGTAGTACTTTCATCTGTATATATACTTCGTGAAATGTCATAGTTGAAAATTATCTGTGGTTGAGCTCCGAAGCTTTTCGGGATTTCCCTCCTCTAAATCCACAATAAGTAGCCCTTAGCTTCGTATCCATAACACGACTCTTGGCGAGGGTGAGTGAGGATCTGCTGTAAATGCTTTATCAGGTCCCCGAAGTCGCCGTGCCGTCAGAACTCGCTGCTCAGAACCTTCCACCAAGACAGACCGACCCCTCCTGATGGACGATCCACCGACGCCTCCAGAGGGCTCTCCTCCTCCTCCTCCTCCTCTAGCTCCCCAAGGGACATCTGGATCACCCACTGACTTTCTCAAAGCCGTGGTCGGAAAGAAAGTCGTCGTCCGACTCACTTCTGGTGTTGACTATCGAGGTAAGCTCTATTTCTCTGAACCTAGCTATACAGATGATGAGCTAAAGCCTTGCCCATGAATAAGGTATCCTTACTTGTCTTGATGGGTACATGAACATCGCCCTCGAACAGACGGAAGAGCATGTCAACGGAAACATAACAAACCGATATGGAGAAGCCTTCATCCGAGGCAATAATGGTGAGCGATAGAGGCAGTTGATATAGGAATGCATAAGCTATTAGATAGAAATCTGATTGATTTACTTGATTGCTTATATCATAGTGTTGTATATATCCGCGGCAGAGGCTCTCTAAGATCCTTTTTGTGCTTCCCAAAATATACCAAATAGCCGATATAGCTCTATCCATCAAATCAAACAGCTGATAACACATCGTATATGATTTTCAGAACTTGATAGGCACACCCAGCTCTGTTGCTACTTCCCTCACTCGTTGCTCCCACCTATCGACCTCCTGCAGACGCGCCTCGAGGGACTCTATCTCCGTCTCGATGCCCATTCTCTCCTCTTCTGTCCCAACTCTTGTCTCCGTCCAACCCCCTGATCCGTCCCCGTTCAGAGTGAGTAGTCGTAGGTGATACTTGATGAGAGTCGGTCTTTTCGAAAACGAGCCAAAGATGAGGGAGTTGAAACGAGTGAAATAGCTTGGATCACCGACCTGTGAGAGATGGTAATGAGGGTGACACCCATGTCTTTGGCATGTTGGTACATGAGGCCCTCAACGTCTGTCGATACTGCCGACGTGCACTCTACAGCACGTATCGGATGAACTTTCCATAAGAAGCTTCCTGAAGTCATCGAGACGCACCATCCAAAATGGCGAACTTGGGGTGATGGTAGAACAAGCGAGCCATGCCCATCTACCAAGCAGACGGGTAAAGTGGGTAAAGTGGGTAAAGTGGGTAAAGTGGGTAAAGCGGGAAGGGAGACCAAATCATAAAGTGAACGCACTCTCTGCTTCTCGCCTCCACTCAGCACATCCTTCCACTCCTTTCTCGTGGTCCAACCACCCTCACGTGATGGGAGGTACGCGAGATGAACTGCCTCCAGTATCTCCATCAATTCGGCGTCGGTCCGACCGGCTGCCACGAATTGCGCATAGGAGTGAGGGTAGATGATCCTATTAAGGGAAAGTGAGTCCACTCTATATGACGATAGATATCGAGCAAACGCGACGAAAGAGCTACGCACTGATCACGGAGAGTGCCGACAACCATGTACGCTCGTTGGGGTACGACAAGGACGCCTTTCACACCACGTTCGGGTCGTTCAACCACTCCTCCATCCGCTTCCCAAAGACCTGCCAAAACACGTGCGATTGCGGTCTTACCCACGCCATTCTACATAGGGAGTGGACATATGAAAGTCAGCATGTTGAGAGAAGAACATTGATGTAAGGGGTCAAACAACGACCAGGAGGACGTACCGGGCCAGTGATCATCAGATGCTCCCCTTTCTCGACCTTGATCTTCAGCGGGCTCACGAGCACTTCGGTGGACTTCGGTGGCCGGATCTGCGCGCCACCCAGCACCACCCGGGGATCCGAGGTCGCTGAGTTCATCGGGTACGTGAAATCCGCCAAAGGCGGGAGGTTGTGGAGCGTGGAGAGGAGGGTATAGATGCGAGTTGTAAGCCCAGCAAGTTCAAGGAGATCCTTGTATGCATACATCAGGCGGCCACCAGCGTCAGCAAGTGATATCAGGAGGCGCCGGTTGGAGATATAGTCTATAGGCGAGAGTCTCTGATATCAGTATTACTTCCGACTGTAGCAGGTAGTATTCAGGCGCTTGCCTTCCGTTCTTTGTGCCACCGCATTGTGAGATGGCGGGGTCTCTCCTGGCGCACCCAACTCCTCGGGTACAAGGGGAGCATCTCGAGTCTGGACACCTACGTTTCTCCTCTTCTTTAATAGCACAGGGATAGAAATGAGTAGGTATCCAGCGGCCGACCACATGTATTTGATGACATAGTCCTCAGTCCACTCGTATGCGATGCGAATCTTGTAAATCGAGTTGACGTGCTTGATCAGGCGGAGGTAGGCTCGCCACAGGATATCTTTCTCTCGGATCCCTCCATTGTAGAACCTGTTATAAGCAACGTAAGGGTGCAAATCAATGCTCGGTCTTCCTGAGAAGCGGAAGCGGTAGAACTCAACGCGACTTCTTCCGCCTCCCGACCAACACGCGCTACACCAGCGCGGTACTCGCCCTCTAATCGAGCTTCGACGGCTGCTAGTCGACCGAAAGCGGGAGTCACCGCACGGAGGATGCTCGCGGTCGCGAAGTAGTTGCCGAATAACATTACGGTGCCTATACAAGGAAGCTAGATCAGCAGAGTGTTAGCTATCAATATCATAAACTCTCTGACCGAAGAAACCCAAGGACCGCGAGAGCTGGGCGGTGAAAATGAACATATCGAGTGTGGGTTTCATCAAGTTACCGCTGGAAACGTGAAAAATCAATTCATAAGCTGGGGGTGATGTGCGGCGTCAACTGCCGTACGTACTACAAAGCGGATAGAGAGTCGCAGAAGGCTGCGATATCTGTTGTGACATACCTATGAAGTTGTCCGTAGTCAGCCATTGCGATTCAACAAACCCGGCAGAGACACTCACTGATCCACTGCGTCGAGACCACCCTCAGTTCCTATTCGATAATACCTCAAATTTGGCGCTGAGCTCATGTAAAGGTCGTGAGTGTATCGCGTCAATCGAGTGCGTAGGTTCAAGGCGAGTTTTGACTGCAGGTGCCGAAGCATCGAGTTTGTGTATGTAGATGGGATGGCCAGCGCGAACCAATACCCCAGACCCCTCAAGAATCCTTTGCCGTCAGCACTGACCACTATCAGTATTAATCCCGAAAATGAATACAGCAGTTACGAGCAAACGAGGTGTTAGATGTTGCTTACAAGCGCGTACGATCTTGCCATCGAGGCGAGCAACCCCGACGCTGAGGAGTGTCCTGAGAACTAAGAACGTCGAATGCAATACAACAATCCCCACTTCTTTAGACCTCCAACTAGGGAAGGCTATTCTTAGGACTGCGACCAGCTGGCTAACGAATTGCCGATCGACGTTCGGACGATGTCCTCCCAAAGGCAGAAATCGCTTGGCGTCCTGAGCAAACTGTTCTGAAGAGGTAGGCTGGATTCGGACCTTCGATAAAGTCCCGACTGGTGTTAGCCCCCTAAGATTGTACAACGAGATGGCCTACAGCCGAGTTCTGACCTCGACAATGTCGCCCCTGTGAGGCACGAGGAGCCGCTTGCTACCATCAGGCTCACTGAGGTAGAGTTGCTGCTGAGCATCGTCTAACTCCTTCTGGCTCAAGTGACGCCGCCTTCCGAGAGTAGGTAGGCGTGCTGACAGTCTGGACCGGAGCAAGATCAGTGCAGCAATGGCGGTAAGGAGCGATGATCGGGACCGGAAATGTGTCAACAGAGTGCTGGAGTTGAGGGGGTGGTCCATCACCACCTTATTGGTTGAATTCGAAATACTTGTGAAAGACTCAAGGATGGCACAGAAGATGAGGCAAGACGTCGGATGCCTAAGGTTCTTTCTTTCACGTGGTCTGGAGAGCACATTGCAGCGTGAACTGACCATAAATTGCCGGCTGCACTCCCACATGACGGGGACCTCAACAACCGGTGACAACCGCCACCAACACCGGCAGCTCACTATGCTCGTCGACACCATATAGTACGGCCAGCTATCTGCTCGCGCCTCCTTCCAAGCCATAGTCTAGAATGGGATACCAATGCGGTAAACACATCCCCGATATCGATAAACCTTGATCCCTCCAAAGCATTTCAAATCCTGGAGCTTCGCCTACCGCATTGCACTACTTAATCCAACCGCCCGCTTTATCACAAAGCTTATTCTTGGGTGCGTCGGTTGTACACAACAACCGGACTGCACCCCGCACAGGTTACACTCTTATCGTGTCAGGATAAGCGCAAGCCGACATTCTGGCTTCATGGGTTTGCCATACTCATTGGTCATCTATGACCCTTTCAATTGGGGAACAATCTATATTTTAGTCGGAGAAGATTAGGCGCGTGGCTTTTCCAACTCTTACTGCAACATGCCAGATTGCCGATCCACATAAACCCAAACAAAGTTATTTCTGACTGCACCCCCACCGCACCCAGACTTCTCTCTCGTCGCTTTTTTGCCTTCCCTCATAACCTCGGCATTCCTCGCCATCAGGTGACTTCAAGAATCCCACGAAATCTTCGTCCCAATGCTCAGACCGAATGGTTATAAGTCATGAGTTTTAGGTCCAGGTTAAGCTGCCAAGCCCCACACCGTTGTTTCCGCCTGCTACTGCACAATGCACTCAACTCTTCCAATTGATATTGTGGTGCTAATTGAGAGTCTCCTTCAGTTTCAAAACGCCGCGATAGCCGTGCGTTCTGCGGGACAGTACCTTCAATGAAATATCTGTGGTTCCTGCCCGACCAGATCTTACAGTGAGTGCGGCTTTGGTCTAGGTTTCTGAAATCTTAACGTAGCCCACATATTCAAACAGGTAGCGCACCGAGTGTTTCGTGCATAGTAGTGGCGAACGGTTAGTCTTGATAATCCACTTCCGAAGCCTATTTGTCACTCATCATCACTATATCTGATCAGGCTATTACGCATGCGGAGCCTCGGGTAATTGCGCAGGAGCGACTTCCCAGGAGCCATGCCCTGCTGGTCACCGCAAATGTGCATTTCAACTCATCTGGATCGCTAATGACAATTCCTTCCACGGTTCCACTTACCTACCGCTGAAAGCTCGGCTTGTAGTGTCTGCCCTGCTGACTATCGTTGTCTCAGCATAACGATGGTGACACCAATAGAGTGTTCTGCAGGAATATACCAGCCAACTGCGGGGTCTGCTGGGACAACCGGTCTCGCTTGCTCGTTGGGGACGTTTTTGGGGTGATCTTTGACTGTATTCGACCTGATGTTTCATGCAGTCACTCAGAGGTGCCCTCTTCTGCCTTAGTCCTGGAGCAACAGCGTGCTGTGTGTGTTATGCAGGGCCTACTCCAGAACTGACGCGTCATTTCGTTCCGATCGCCCAGGCTATGCGTATCGTCTCCAAAGATCAGATCAGTCGCGTCCTAACGCTAACATCGCACCCACCCTACCTCTTAAGCAGTCGCACCATATTCACCCTCCGCGGTGACAAGCATCACCCAATGTCAATCCAGCCCGATTTTTGGAGTCACAAGCTCCTTGGCGTGTCTCAACAACAATAATAGAGTCTCTTATGGTGGAGCTACCTCATTCCGTGAGTGAGATATCGGACATATTGGATTCTCATCTTTAGTCCACCGCATTGCTGATCGATGTATTCTGTGTTGATAATCGCTACCGCGGGTGCTGTCGTTCCAAGCCGGTTGTTCAATAATGGCAGTGGAAAACGCTCGCTCGACCGAAAAATATGCCGCAAAAAGCAGGGTTTGTGTTTCAATCACTTCAACATTGGCAGTTTTGAATATGTCGACATCGCCAATGACCCAGAGAGCTGTGGAGGCAGCGTAGGGACCGATGGGAACAACTCCAGCCGCGATTGTACTGTCATCCCTAACGTCGGCGTCGTCCGCTGTCGACAACATCGATTGGTCATCAGTAAGCCCCTTTGGATCCATGCTTCGGTACATTAGGGGTGTTATTCAATCGGATATTGCCCCATAGAACCATGCATGCGAGGCTTTCAAAAGGCAGGAGACACAAGGTCATGCCTGCTGACCCCCCATTCGCTCCAGGCACAATCTCGCCGAGGACAAAATTACTTCTGACCTTGGACTTCGCGCCATGGATCCTCCCCACCTGCGACTGATGCTACAATGCCTGGGTTCTTGGGCCCTTACATCTTTTGGGGTGTGTATTTAACTGCGTTATGGGTATTCTATCGGGCCTCGCTGGTAGATTTCCTTGTGCGGGGTACGCTGTAAGCAGGCGAGCTATGCTTACTACGGCTTGCATTGTGGTGCATTGTGGTGAATATCGGTCTTCGGTCTGGCATCAAGGATGAATTTGGTAACATCTATAGAAGAAGGCCCTCACATCAGAAGTATGGGGATCACCCTTCCCGACACCCCTGTCTGTCTGGCACGATAATGAATGATGGATAAGAGACTGCACTATCCAGAGTGCTCAAGATCTAGCAGTTATCAAGACTGAATAAACGTAGTCTATGACACCCAATATGTTAATAGTGATAGACTGAGGGCGAATGGAGCTGCAGATCTGAGCATCGGATCCAAAATCAGGATGCTTGGGGGGATGTCGTCAACGTGAACGCCCTTTGCGTGAGATGATTCTAAGCGGCGGGACAGATACCGAGATTTTATCCAGGACCAGACTCTATCTTCTCTTCATATTCTGAGAGCTGAAGTAGACTATTTCCCCCCACCCACCAGACCGACTGCCAGCAATGGCTAGCTCGCCTGCTTACGCGTTCGTCACGCTCCTTACGTCCGATTCTTATCTTCCAGGTGCTCTCGCTCTCGTCGCTGCGCTTCGTGACGTACATGCCGCGAACGCGCCCACCGCTCAGCCGCAGATCCCTTTCCAGACCGTTTGCCTCATTACCCCAGAGAATCTGGCTGTAGAAACGCAAGCGACCGTTCGGAAGGCATTTGACATTGTCGTTGGCGTGGATATCATCCGGGAGGATACTTCGGCGGGCTTGAATCTGCTTGGTGAGTCTTGAGCATGGCGAAACGTTTGGTGATCTGCGCGACAAGAGAGACGCGATCTCTTATGACCAGGCTAATTATCGTCATTCGTGAACCTATTCATATAGGCCGTCCAGATCTCGCACTTGTCCTCACGAAGTTGCACGCCTTTCGCCTCACACAGTTCGATAAGATCATCTTCCTTGATGCGGACATCCTCCCAGTTCGCCCACTCGCACATCTATTCACTCTCGATCACGAATTCAGCGCGGTACCTGATGTGGGCTGGCCAGACATATTTAACTCGGGTCTAATGGTCTTCCAACCAGGGAACGAAAAGTTTGACCGGATCATGCAACTCGTTCGCACGAAAGGCAGTTGGGATGGCGGTGATCAGGGCGTCCTCAATGAATGGCGAGGAGGACACTGGAACCGTCTGAGTTTCACTTACAATACCACGCCAACTGCCGCGTACACGTGCGTCCTTCCGGGGATTTTTATCTTGAACGGCGCGATGGCTAATATTCTCCCCGTTACAGATACGCGCCTGCATACGAACGGTTTGGGAAAGAGATCAACGCGATTCACTTTATCGGCACGAACAAGCCTTGGAAGAGTCTCCCTTGGCGAGCGCCTGGCTCAGGAGCAGCGGCTCAGGTTACCGGACCAGTTGCAGCATCATCACCCGTCCAGCCGTCATATGGCTATCATGCGCTTGTGGATAAATGGTTCAACGTGTACGATCAACATTACCGACCCACCTTTCCCTCTGGACCCCAACGGCAGGAGATGGGAAGCCAGGCTCCATTCCAACTCCCTACCTACGTTTCTGCTTGGAACCAGCCCCGTTCTAAGCGTCCTTCAGAGGATCTGAGCGGTGCGACGAGTTCAGCTATGGGCTTGGATGAGCTGAAGACCTTGAACATCGGGGGTCTTGGCGTCACAGGCCCAGGCTCGAACGGTTCGCAAGGTCTTCCATACATGGGTATAGGTTACGTAGGGCCGTCCATGGAGCAAGGCGACGCGCAATACATCACAATGCCCATGCCGGGACGGACTCAACTACTCGATTATCACGATCGACCTGTAGATGAGCCCCTGGAACGCCCGATCCCTTACAATCCCGAACCATCCGAAGGGCCGCCGCAGAGTCAGGAGCCCGAAGGTTTTCAAGAACCGCCCGACTGGGCACCCCCTGCGACCGCAACCAGTTCTCCCCCCGCCCACCTCTTCCGACCTAGATCAAACTATCCCAATCCGGATTTTGATCAGCGCCATCATGATGCCTCCAGATCTCACGCGTCGCCAGTCCCACCGCCGCAGTCGAACGATCTTAGAGCGCATGGTGGCGATCTTGGAGGTCGTCATCACTATCGCCGTCCTCATCACCATCACCAGCCGCAGCAGCACCACCACCGCAATTACCATCATTCAACAGCTCCCCCGCTGGAAAAACGGGAGCAGCATGACGGCCCGTCGCAGAAGGGTCAAGGTCAGCAGGGGCAAGAGCATCATCGTCAGCACTCACACACTCCACATCAAGAGCCCAGTTCCCAATGGCACTCCTATCAGCAGCACTCTCATCCTTTGCCGGAGGCGTCTCCGTCTCATCAGGACGCCAACGTTACCCATCACCAAGAAGAAGGAAGGCGTCAGCGTAGGGACTCGTGGTGGGATGATAATGACGATGGTTATGATACTGAATCCCACTACGCGCTGAAGCGTGAGGCCACTCCTCGACCTCGTTCGCCCCCTATGATGACCTGGAACCCTGCGGTCGAGCCTCCCCCAGATGACCTTCCTCCAGGAGCTTACAACCACCCTGAGACACCTCATTTCACCAATGTCTGGGATAGGCCACAACATCTCTCCCGTATCCACCAGCTAGACTATACCTACAACTCCGACTCCTCACCACCTACGCGAGATGCGTACCTCGCGCCGGAGAGCCAAAGGGGGGATTTCTTTCGACCCCCGACCATAGCTTGCATACCCTCTCAACTCGTCCAGGAAGGTCACTACTCTGCGTTGATCTCTCAGAACCCTCAGCCGGACAAACGCAAGGTGTCGAAGATATTTCCCTGGGAAGGCAAAGCTCGACCGATCCCCAGTCGAGTGTTCCCTAGATCCGACACGTCGCCTTCTGGGTTGCCTCAGAATCCGGAGGTACCACCTGGTGTGCCAGCAGGCTATCGACCGTCGCTCGTCAACGTCCAACGAACGTCATTTCCAGGGGCGCGTCCTCCAGCTCAGAGTCTTCTATCGGACGGGCCACCCCTCCCTCGCGCCACTCGGCGATTCAGTTACGACTGGCAGGCACAGCAAGCAAGCTCTGTTGGCCCTGGTGCTCCCAAGGGTCATGGAAACGTGTGGGATACTGTTCCGAGTATCCAGAAGTACGTGACCAAGCTTGTTAAACCAAGCTCGTTGCTCGGAGGTGCACTCTCAATGAAGCAAGTTAGACTGGACCCAGGTTCACCTGGGAAGGCATGGAGCGAGAAGCTGGAAGAGAGCGACGCTGCCTCTCATGAAGCGGATGATGAGGACGATGAGAGTGATCTCGATGATGGTCGAGGTAGTGGAGGTGGCTCAGGATACACTAGCCCTCGTAGTGGTGGTGGGAAACGTGGTGGGAAGTCGGGACGATCGGGCTCTGGGAAAAACTCGCCTATAGTGCGGCCAGGTTCCAGCCGACGTGGTTCTGAACAGACCGTCCGTGCTTCCACAGCAGAGAAGGGCATCATGACCAACATCAGTGGCAGTGGCAAAGCCTCCGGTACGCCAAAATACCGCTCGCAATCCGTCCAAACCGTGCCGAAAGAGACTCAAACTCGGGGCGTTCAAGTTAACAGGCCGTCACATGGTACGACTGCCTTCAAGCGGTATCGCAATACAAGCATGGAGACTTCTTCGGCAAGCGTGAGCCCTATGGACAAGAGGATACCGCTTCCTACGTCCTCAACGGTGGAATCCGGTTTGCTGCTGGAGACTGGACCGGTTGTCGCGAGACCGAAACGAGATACGGCTGTGACCTTCGCTCCTACACCCACAATCACACCCACCCCTTCAGCTCCTTCGGAAAAACAGATGACGCCTCCAGTGACGACCGAGCCGTTCCTGAAAATGCATCCGTTTGTGCCTCAAAAGCATTCCCCGTCGACACCCACTGTTACGACGCCTGCCACCGCTAGTGAAACGTACCGTACTTATCCTTTCAGTCGGGCACGGTACTACTCCCCTACGACCCCAACTTCTTCAAACAGGGACAGCACTACGTATACTCCAACGACGTCAAACCGGGACAGCCTGCTCTCCATCGATACCATCGCGACGCCGCAATCCTCCATCATCTTCCCTACCCTTCCGGCCCCAGCTCCACATATTAGGACCTCCTCGAATGAAACGGGATTAACCGTAACAAGTCCTCCGACTTCTGATGCGCCTAAATCCCCCGCTGACGATGAAGCTCTAGGAACGAGTGCTAGGATGGTTCCTTCGGGCAGGCATTGGGATCCTAGACGGAACGTGGACATCTTCAAGAGTCAGAGTCAAGACGTCCTAGCGAGATTTCTGAGTATGGGTTCATGGGAATCGCAAGATCCACAGAAACAACAACAGTAATCACAATCAACCACAACCCTCTGTGTGTTCATCTGTAATCACCTCGTTGAATGGAGATATCAACCCTCGATATCGTTCTCGAATCCCGGAGTCTCTTTCGCTTCCCGTTAGACGGATATTTGTATGTATTATGCTGGCAGTATGACCGCCCTCCCCGTTTCTGTTTTATCCTTCTATTATCGCTCCGATCAGGATGTATACCTCTACCGTTGCTCTTCCCAATTTGTTACTGCTTTGTTTCATCCCTTTGGATCATCAATTCGGATCATACCCACCTGTTGTCCTGTTCGTTCACCCCGCTGCTCTGTGTATTACTTGTTGTTCACCATAGACTGTATTCCAATCTCATGGTCTCTTGCACATGTACCGCATTCGCACTTGCCTCGATCAAAAGCTGACTCATCCCACGGCCCTTCTATTTCTTCAACTCCACCCTTGCGAACATGCAATCTGCGACACCTCTGTCGTTAGCCGAGGCGGATGTCAGTCATTGCCTCCATTTGTTCAATACACTCTTATTAACATGCGTACACAGGCCGTTCTGGCCGAAGCGGCTGTCAAAGTGTCCAAGGCCGACCTAGCAGGGGCGCTCCCACTCTACATCAAAGCTGCGCAAGCCTATCTGCATCTCAGCAGAACACTCACTGCAGGGAATGGTCAAATAGAGAATAACTTGAAGATCCGATGTCGTGAAAGGGCGTCACAGGCTCTCCAGAGGGCCGAGCAGATCAAAGCCGCCAAACACTCAACCAGCTCCCCATCCCTTAGACCTGTCCAGAGAGATAGGTTCTCCACAGGTATATTTTCCATCATTGGCAAGATCCTGCTTCTAACTTCTTCATAGAGGAGCAATATGCTATTATAGATCAATCATCGAGGATCAATAAACTCAAAGTAGTCCCATGGAAGTCGCCTCCAGCAGATTCTGAGTTCGTCACTTCAGACCCTTTCCTGTACGTCCATTGTTAAATTCCCCAGTCTCTCAACTCATGGATTATGTCGAACAGAGATATCGATGGGCTACCTTCGCTGTCGATTGCGCAGACTAATCAACTCTTACACTGGATCCGTCCGTCCTCGGCAGCAGGAGATTCATTTATTATGTGGACAGGTGATATGCCTCCCGAGGATATCGTGCAAGATGTTATCACGAACTGCTCTGTCATTGCTGCCCTCGCGGTTTGTTGGCAGCACCATCAGCGGTTCAACTCCAAGGTAAGCAAATCGCCCATCGACATTCATTGGTATATATCTCCATCTTCTTTTATATTCTATTTCAGCTCTGTGTTTCGTCGATCTACCCTCAGGACGAGAATGGCATGCCCAGACTGAGCCAAAATGGCAAGTATGTCACTAAGCTTTTCCTCAATGGCACATCAAGACAGGTACGACATCTCCCTGAGTCAATGGTCTAGGCTAATGATTTATTTTCTCAGATTGGTGCGATCATCTCTCTTTGATTATCTATAGCATCAGCTGAATTGCGTCGGCAGTCATCGACGACCGTTTACCAATCGGGAAGGACGGACGGATGCTTTGCGCATCAACCTGGAAGACCAATAGCTTATGGCCAGCTCTACTGGAGAAAGCCGTACGTCAGCTTCATACCCTTTGGATCGCTTACAGGTGTGTATTGACGCACGTTCGTTTCCAGTACCTCAAAGTTCTAGGTGGTTATGATTTTCCTGGCTCGTGAGTACCAGGTGTCAGTGTCCGACACACCACGCCTTACCTTATCATAGGAACTCAGCCTTTGACATATAGTAAGTGAAGGCTGCCGTCAACTCCTGATAACACGACACTGAGAGAACGCTGACACACAGTGCATTCACCGGCTGGATTCCCGAGCAACTCGAGTTCAACAGGTGAGTTTCGCGGTTGCTCATCGTCCCCTTCCCATAGTAAAGCGATGCTCCATACAGTTCATCCTTCCAACGGGAGAAGACCTGGCGGCGTTTGATAACCGGTTTTACCGCGGGTATATCTGATTTGCACTAGCCTATTTGGGTCAAACTAAATGACCTATCCAACCAACAGGGCATTGCGTATTCACTTTGGGGAGTGGAGAGGAAGTCAGGTCACAACCACGAGCAACAAGACTGATTCCCAGGCATAACTATGCTGTATTGGGTGAGCTTGGACATCCAAAAAAGTCTTCGTCCGAGAGAGTCCACTGGACCGCGCTCCTCTGCAGCGCTCAAGGAAAGCTCTGAGGGCCGTAGCTTGAAAGTCTTGGATCCTTGGGGGTCTGCTACTCCGCAAGACTTAAGTGACTTGGTAGGCATCGCAAAATCTCACGCGGGGCTTCAGTCGCGTAAGTGCTCCGTCTTGTCTATAAGACGTTTTATTGACTTGGTGTGGGCATAGCATGCCACTGGATCGATTGGGATGAGGCCTGCCAAATATTCGATACGGGGTTCTTGAACTGGGATCCTGGTAGGTTATTCGCTTTTACTCGGTCTTTTAATGGGTGAGCAATGTGTTTAACTGTTAAATCTGTATCTCATCATCTCACACCTGCCTCAGGGTCTGGAAGTCAGATGATATCATGTCCACTCGTAAGTTGCGGCGGTGTGTTCGTCCGAAATCTTCTGAATGGATGTTTCAGGCTTCAGCGATCAGTTACAAGTCTCTCTGATTTGGTCAAGCGAGCCGACCTCCCTTGCAACTCCATTGGAGCTCTGGGTTCTGTTGACACAACACGTGACCACAAGTGGAGTCGGACTGCCCTTCACTGCTCTTAACGTCATCCGAAGTATGGCAGACAGGAGTCTGACGCGACAGGATATGCTCGAGCTCCAGGTATGCAATTTTTAAACAAATCATGTCATTATGGGTGTTGATGCTTTGTTTCAGACGGCGTACACCGACAGCATGCATACACTGGTACGACCACGTTTTACCAAGTCGTCTGATTCTTTTGGCTAACAATTGATCGATGACAAAATTCAGTGTCGAGTGGTTTTACACCGTGAAGACACTCGTCTGAGTCTGATGATGTCACGGGATGTTCAACCCAGCCGGGGCGTGTCAGCAGGGTGTTCTTTGACATATACTGTGTCGCTCTTCTCCAACGTAAACTTCCACTTGATGGATTCCTCATCGAAGTTCAGGTATTCGAGGAAGGTCCGCAAAGTTTCTTCGGTTGGTCAACCATGCCTGATGTAAATATATTCTCAGGTCAATGCATCTTTCACGTCTGCGACGAGCGGCGGCCACTCGCAGCATCGTACCTTTATGCGCAACCATCAATATTCGTTCCGCATTCCAGCACCTCTAGTCAATGCAGGCCCCGCCACCGCATCAAAAACTGTTGCAATCCGTGCAACAATCGAAGCATCGCGGGATTTGCCTCTGAACCTTTCAGTTGTGTGGGGAAATGGCGTCCGAATCACAGAGTAGGTCTTGCAACGTTGTCTGCGAATAGGTCAACCATCTTAGCAGCTTTACTTCAAGGTTAAATCAGGGCGATATTCAGCTCTCGACTGGTCCTTACT
This sequence comes from Tulasnella sp. 332, assembly GCA_019632285.1. Classification (NCBI taxonomy): domain Eukaryota; kingdom Fungi; phylum Basidiomycota; class Agaricomycetes; order Cantharellales; family Tulasnellaceae; genus Tulasnella; species Tulasnella sp. 332. The sequence continues at coordinate 71,297 of WSTV01000049.1, read as the reverse complement.
CATATGGTATCGCTACCTCCGAAGGGAACCTGAGACGTGAGTTTCAACAACTTAAATATCTATTAGGGCCTTCTTAACCTGACAATGTGCAATACTCTTAGCTGGGATTTATACCCTGATTGCATCAACTTTTGAGCCCGGACGTACGGGCCCCTTCTCCATATCCATCGAAGGAGAGACTCCTATCGAACTGGAACCGATCGCCCAAGAAGGCGCAGGAATGTACTCTAAAGTGATCAGAGGATGCTGGTAAGGCAATGGTTGTTTCTTTGAAGAGAAAATCTATGAAAACCGATTCCAGGCGGCCTACATCGACCGCAAGCGGCTCGTTACCTTGGCAGAATCAATCTTATGTCAAGTACAACTTGCAGGTAGCACGGAAAACCACAATCTTGTAAGCGAGACTGCTTCACGTTCGGAAATATTCATTTACATCTGGCTCTGTAGCTGTCGACTTCAGTCCGTCACAGCAGGGCAACGCATCGCCATCAGCTTCAGCGTCTTTTCTTCAAGTGTGGTGCCCGAGGACGTCGGGCCGCAGATCACCTCTGGAAGTCCACATTCGGACCGAGTCAGCGGAGTCGCCAGTGAACCAACATTGCTCCCTGGGCCGGCCACATATATTGCAGTCGTATCCGCGATGGACGTCGGAGCGGGAGGCCAGTTCGAGTTCACAACGTATAGCAGCGCATGTCCCATCATCGTGCAAGCAGTGACCATGTGAAAGCTATTCTATTGTTCTATCTTGAATGGTCACAGATGTAGGAATGCATTGTAAAGTCATGTCAGTGTGTGCGCAGCAGAAGTCTATTATTGTCATATATTAGGTGTCATCCTGAAGACAAATGAGTCAGTCGAAAGAGCTGATTCAAATAGCACTGCAATCTAGGACACGCACCAATCATATCGTACGAAGTCATCAGCGTCACTGAACGCGCTATTCGCAAGTTCCCTGGCTTCTATCCACACCCAGAACTGTACAAATGCGAACCAACGGACTGAGTCTCCTATTCTCGCCAAAAGGCTGGACTGTTCGACGGACCTTAAGCATAGCACCAATGCCTTGTGTATCCTGCATGGAAACCTCGCCTGATGTAGACATTTGTCTCCCAAGCTTCCGCAATATAGGCAAGGCACTCTTGAAAAGGTCGAGATTGGGGTCGAGCTGTCGACCAATGCCCTCCAGAAGTAAGATCGACACGATGGTGTTGACGAAGTCGCCCTCCATCTTGACATGATGCGTCTGAACGGCCTTGAGGACCTCGGTCAGGACGTCCGAGATCCTGATCTGGCCGAGGGAGAACGTCTTGGACTTCACGCTCAGAGCGAGGTGTTGAATTTTTAGAGCGAAGACCTCTTTATCTATGACGAGTTCGGGGCTTCGGCATCTGTCAACCATAAGATGACCGGCTCTGTAACCCTGTATAAAATAGCAACTAGTCAGCAAAAATCAGTCCAATTCTTGACCACTGATCGCCTTACATCAAATTCAGCGATGGCACGGAACAAGTCCAGGAAGTTTCGCCTGTCCTCGTCGTCCAATGTAGTCACGAGCCCAGCGTCCAGGAGAACAAGCTCTGGTTGGTACCCTTCCTCTGCGAGGCGATCCATTTCATGTAACCAGAGCTCGGGTGAATGTCTCAGAGGCTGGAGATGAGATACGATATCGTCGGACACATCTGAAGCGTGCTGGTTTCCTTGGATGGGGTCGTCCGGACTCTGAGTGCCAAAGAGAGAAGAGAACATGTTTCGGAGAACAAAGGTTGTAGTGGGTTTGTAGAATTTGATCATAATGTTGCCTGGATGCAGATCGGCATGGGTAAAATTGTCAAGAAGGAGCATGTTCTACAATACACTATGGGTGAGCTGCATGATAGCATGTGGTAGAAGATAATAAAGCTTACTAAAAACACATCTAATCCAAGAGTCGCCAAGACGGAGTCAAAGGGGCCACCGCCATTTCGTAGGAATGCATTCAAAGGCAAGGCGTCTTCAAACTCTTCTATCAACACGTCCTTCGTAGTATACTCGGTCAAAGGCCTAGGGAAGTTGACCGCGTTCTCCCTCCGCAAACTGAAGTTGACCTCGAAGGTTTTTAAATTGGTAGCTTCGAGACGCAGATCCAGCTGTTCCCTCATCATCTTCCCGAAGACGTCTACCTCCTCGGGAAGGGAGATCCACTCCATGCCGGGGAGGGCCGCGATACACTTTGCGAAGAAGGCCATGATGCTGAGGTCGCGGTTGATGGTGACGTTCACACGCGGATGGAGCACTTTAACCGCGACGGCGGCTGTAGGGACTATTGGTGGAGGTGGTGGTGGAGTCACGGCATCGGCGGCGATTGTTGGTCTTTTCGGGCGTTTTCGTTTCGGGTCCAGGTAAGATAGAGGAAGAAGGTCCTTCCGCAGCTTCGCCCGGTAGACCTGTTAAAGTTGATGGCCAGTTAAGCTCAGCGGCACGTCCGCAAAGGTAAAAGTTTTATACCTGGGCGATTGCACCAGAGCCAATTGGGATGTGATCAAATTCCTCAAACACTTCGTCAAACTCCTTGTGAAAGACTCGTTCAATGACGCGTTTCGTGTGATTGAAGGGGTGCGGCTTTGTCGTGGAGTGCAGGGCTCCCATTCGATCGCATAGTTTCGCAGGGAATAAATCCGCTCGTGATGCAGCCCATTGCGCGAGCTAAGGTAGCAAAGGTATGAAAATCCATACGAAGTTGGTTTGCATGACAAGGCTTACCTTAATGAATGTCGGGCCAGCTCGTTGCATCTGATGAGTCAGGAATCCATACCACCACACTGCGCCCCAAGTGTCTCCGCCAAGCACGGGACTAGGCTTTCCGACCAGGAGCATTGGGGCGGATATTACGACAGGTAGAAAATATACAGACAATTCGATGAAGCGTATGCCAGTCCAGAATGGCTCCCATACCCAGTCACAGAGAGTTTGGATAGCCCTCTCCAGCATGGAAGGATGGGGCTCATTGAATGATGACAACATCCGGGAGCGTTCGAAGAAAGGGGACTGGCGACGACCAGAAGTCGGAATGATGTGAGGGGAGTCCAAGAGCGGCACTCCGGAGTCCTTAGGGTAAGCGTACAGAGCCAACAGCAAGCCTCCTGCAGGGACTAGTAGCCATCTTCGTCGCGCGGTGGGGTGTAGGAACTCTGACAGAGACCGGCAAGAACCATACGTCCTGACATGGCTTTGGATCGGGAGGTGTTGTAGCAACAATGGTGGGGGCCATCGGCAGCTGGAGCCCACCAGATGTTTGCGCAACGCTCGCGCTAGAACTTGCATCTCGAGATAGCGGCATCAGGATCGCGATGATAACATCAAAAATGAAACTAAATATACTCACCACAGATCACCGTTCCCTTGGGTATCGAAGTGAGATAGGGCTTCCCGAGCCCGAACTGCTATATTTGAGACCAGTCTCTGCGTATTTGGCTCCCCAAGTGTGGCCTTGTGAGGGTGAGAGCTGGCAGTGTCGTAGTGTAGGTGGTCCACATTTCAATCGAATCGGCGTGCCTGACTCCTCGCACCCTACGAACACGCGCACTTTGAAGCGCTCAATAACGACAGGGATGTGAACGCCTAACTAACCCTTCTTGGGAAGCCGAAAACGACTGACTACGTAAATTGTAGTTACTTATTGGCTGTAGCCCTTAAACAGCGCACGCTTATTTGTGCTGGCTAGGCAAAAAAAGAATGAAAGTTATTTTCGGGCCTAACACTAGTCCCAATGCTTCGTAGTCTTTCTTTTTGGATCGAATACACAACAACGTCAACTTCAACTCATTGGGAGCATATCCTGCCTAAGGATGACAGACCGAATCGCGCTTGCACTTGGGGAACATTCTCTTCTGGCCAACTCCAACCTTGGAATTCACTCCGTTGCTAGGGCGCTGAAGGCTCAAGGCCGAAACGATAGCAGAAGCTTTAGGTAATTGGTCATGCGCTCATTTTGCTTTATTAAATGATAACAGAGAGTTTATCATTCAGACAAGAGGCGGATCTTAAGTGCCGGACCCGACCGTGTCGCGAATAGAAGTAAAGGATCTCAGATACAAGAGACTATACAAACGGGAGCCGCCAACACGATATCTCTCATCGCGAATCGCTCTCGGTGACTGTGAGCTTTTCGGGGGGTCGGGTAATAAGTTTGTATGGGATGTTAAAGCTCAACCGTGAACGTCAATCTGTTGTTGAATCATCCACCATTCATAGGCCTAGCTGTCGATACGCATATAAGCCAGTTGCATTTGACTTGCCGCACTGGGGCAGACAAATTGCACCACAGAGTATTTATCCGTCGTTGCGTTCAGCTGATTTCTGTGAGACAGAATACATCACTTATACATTGCTGCTGGCGAACGCCGTCTCTTGCAGTAAGGCCCTTTTTTGTATTGCGGGGTTGCCCAGGCCTATCGTCTCATATGACTGGTGGTACATCGATATGATCTTTACACTGGCCTTTGGAATCGAGGCATGATAGTCAAACGAACTCGCGTGCTGATTCAATACAGTTCCTTATCGACACAGAAGGGCAACCGTCAACGTTGTGGTCGTGTTGAAGGCTGCCATAGCAGATGTTCTAGTACGTTCCGTTCAGGTTGCATGTAACCTCCATGTCCATCTCAATAACATCACTGGACTTAGAGCGTATAACCATCAATACAAAGTTTCGTTGGCTCGACTGAGTGGGCTTCAGAGTCGCTTGCGTACTCAAATGTTCGTCTACCATGGGAGATGGATGTGGAAGGTGCACAGGGAGAGCTTGTTGGCTACATGAGATCATTCTCGTAAACCCACAGTTTAAAGCAGATACAAGCGTTTCATGTAGACCTGATCTGGCCTTGGATTAGTATGCAACGAATTAAGAGGTTCGTAGCACAAAGGCGCGGTGGGATAAAATCTATAACACCTTCTGGCCACCTACAAAGACTGACTGCCGGGGGTACCTCCGTGGTCCTCGCAACACGGAAAATTGCTGTATGAGATATAAGTCACTGTTGCAGATGAAGGCAAAGCATAGTTGGTCGACAGCTGATCGACATGGAATTGAGAGTCCGAGACGGCTGCTAAGATAAGACTAACACAAGAAGCGCGGCTCAGAAGCGGGTGGAAGGCATAGACGCCAGCCAGAGGCCGCATGTTGACGTGCCGGTAAGTGACGATGACAAAGGGTTCAGGGTATTCCCAGCGTCCATGCACGGACGATCAAGAGAGTTTCAGTGGCAGAATATCAGCGGCTGGGGCTCTGGGGGCCTCGAGTAAGCAAGCAAGCAAAACACGCGATGGCGGGCCCAATATGGCCAGGGTCAAATCGGCGAATTACGCAAGCCTAATGAGGACGATTGTCTCAAGCAGGAAAGAGTGAGCCACTAAAGTTATTCGGTGTATCGGAACACATCCCACAGGGAGGAATCGCGCAAAAAACGTGGTCAATACCGAGAGTAGGAACGGTTGGGAGAAGAGTGCGGAGTCCTAAGCAGTCCGAGTCGGAGCTTGGCTGGAGTGTGCGATTCGATTCGCTGGTAAAGTAGCCGTTGAAACCTCGGGGCACCCCTTGGGTTACTTTCCTCCATCAAAATCCACATCCTTCAAAAAAAACACGTCGTTCGCCTGCTCCGCCCGTTCACAAAGGCGACGACGACGACCTGTATTATCGAGTAGGGTGCTGGAGCGCTAGTGGGATTCCCGACTTTTTGACGACCATAACGACCTTTTTTCCCCAAGTCTTGCCGCCTGCCTATTCGTTTATCATCCCCAACACAAAAGTCGTACGGGCAACGTTGAGGTCACTGACTCCGGTCATCTTCAGCGGTCTATACAATACAACGGCTTCCCCAGCTCACTCTTTTCTCTTTCCTATCCTCTTGCATCGGCTACCCGCAACGTCCCGTCACGCCGTCAGTCACGACCTCCGATCACGCCTCGGGTACAGGCAATGAACTCAAACGATTCCAACAATGGCAATAGCTCCCACTTCATGCCGCACAACATGCCACACCCTTTCCACCCTCCAAGGTTCTCTTCCAATCCAGGGGAATATAACCAACTCATGCCTGGACCGCCGCCACCAAACGCCTACCAGCCCATGATGATCCAAGGGAATAACGGTGCATCTACCTGTAAGTACTCCCTCCAACTCTTTATAGAGCAGCATAATGAGGCAAAGGCCTGCGTTGTTCTTTGATCCGGTCAAAATTTCAATGTTGTTCCTCGCCTTAAACCCTGACGGTCCGGATAATGATGATCCTTGTACTGACAATCTCTTTGTCTCTTTTCTCCTTATCCCCCGATCTTCCTCTTTCATCATTCACACTTCTTTCCGACCATCTCCACTTTAACATGGAATTTCCGGTTCGTTTCGCAGCTTCTGGGCCTCATCTACCGCTCGCCTCGCCGGCGCTTGAATATCCCCCGATCACCCCACCGCATTTGACCCACAGTCGGCGCGGCAGCCGAGAGTCTCGGGAGTCGAGCAGCTCACAGTCCACCCCGAGTACCGGCGCCTCGGGACCTAACAACACTCATGGAGGGCTGGTACATCGACACAAAAGAGGGCATGCGAGTTCTAGCATGAGCCCACCTTCACCCTCGACCGCGCTCAGGAAATCCCGAAAGCCGAAGAAGAAGGATCAGGTGGAGGAACCGGATGAAGAAGTACTCAGCGATGACGGGGGAGATCAAGTAGGGTACGTCTTACATAATTATAAACATGGTGTAGCGGCCTGCATGCCCGTGCTGACTTTCTTCCCAATCTGCAGCAATTCAAAGCTTCGTCGTGAGGACGCCAAAAAATCCCGACAGGACGCCGAGCAGAAGCGTCGTGACCAGCTCAAAGGCGCTTATGATCAACTGCGGCTTGTTGTACCGGGTTCGACAGATAAGACGAGCAAGGTCATGTTGGTCAATCATGCCAGACAACATATCGAAAAGCTCTCAAGAGACAAACACGACTTGCTCGTCAGGAATGAGAGAATCGAGGACGATCTACAGGGGCTGCGGTTGTGAGTGAGGTTCCAAGCGAGTTACGAAGCAAGCTAACTTCGGTGCTTGTGTAGGCTCAACGAACGGCTGTTGAAAAAGCTCTTGGATCACCGGATCGACTTCAAGGATGACCTAGAGGCAACGGGGATGGAGCTGCCGCCCGCAGAGGAGGTGCAGCGCGTACTTCAGCCGGCACCAATGATGTCGAATCTGCCAATGACTTCGGCTGGAGGGCATCCACAACCTCCCCAATCAACCAATCAGTTCACTCAGCATCGAAGTGCTCACTCTAGGAATTCGTCTACCAACATCAGTATCCATAACTTTGGGTCTGATAGCAGTCTGTCTGGTTCAACATCATCTCACTCTGTCCCACTCGCCAATTACGCCCCTCTACCCGGCTCTGCACCATTGACGCCTATGCGACCATCAATGATGATGGGCCCGCCATCCTCTCAACCTGGCATGGCCCCGCAGGTGCAAGTCACGCTCCCGGGGGGTATACACGTGCCGTCACCGACATCTTCGCTATCCCCAGGCTCAGCAGCTTCGGTGGGACGACAGCAGATTTTCCCCTCGGATGGACAGATGAGATATCCTGTAGATGAGCACGGCACGAATATGGCTATGGGGCCATCGATGATGGGTATGGAGCAGGGAGATTACATGCGGCATAGGCAACCTCCACCACACCGGCCCCCTCATCAAACCAACGGTCACCATGCCCATGCGTTCAATCATCCAGGCATGGGCCCACCGGGGGCCTCTGTACAGAGGAATGGTAGCGATGGACAGATGGCAGATCATGAGCGGACGGTGGCCGGACTGACCCCTGCCGGGCATGACTCACAGGTGCGGGCAACAAGCACCTCATTTCATAAATATCCCTAATTTACCTTGCTTTCCGAATGTTTAGCTCAATCGCTCAATGTCACATCCAGGCTCGTCTGCGTTTATGAACCAACCAGGAGTGCCACCGTACTATCCGGACGGCAGTCACGACCCTTCTCATTTTTCATCGGACTACGTCCAGTACTCCCAGGATGATCGACACCCTCCCTCTGATATGTATTTACCCGCATCGTCCCCGGGGAGCGGGTCGCAGGCGCATACGCCACAGGCAAGCAGTCAACAAGGCCCTCAACCTCATCTTCTAGTCCCTCAGCACACCCAAGGTCTTCACCCCCAACACCTCATCGGTCCAGGGCACGGAATGGTTCCGCCCATGGCGGCGTCTCCTCACCATTCAGACAGGTCTGGAGCTGGACACTCGCCTCTAATCGGATCTTTTTCCGAGGGTAATCAGCACCAACTTAGCGACGCAGGCATCAACCCGAGCATGATCATGGGCGAAGTCGGTGGCTCCGATCAGCCTATGATGGCCCCTGGTGGTCCCGAGGCGGGCAGTGATGGGCGGTCAATCCCTGGGTCTTGGTATGCCTCCGACACATCTTGATACAAACGATGACTTCTTACTTTCTTGTCACTCCATGCACTATTGAAAATTCTTCCTTTTTTTATATTATGAATCCGTCTTTCTTCCCTCAGATCCTCTGTCTTGTCGTTTCTCAACAGAGCCATGCTCCGCCAGTCCTTTTCGCCTACCAATTCTTGGCAACCTTGCCCCCTGTTTATCAAGCCTATTGCTACTCTCTTGGAACTCGTTTTCGATCCTTTTGATCTCTCCTTCTTTTTCCTTTCGCTTTTCTTTCTCGCCCTGTCGCATTGGAGAGGCTGGTCGGCGAACGGAAAGAGCAGGGGTTTACATTGGAAGCTGGACCATTCCTCGATAACTAATTCCTGCCGCCCTCGCCGACCTTCTCGCGCACCTCACCGCAGGCGATCGATAGACCCTATCCCTCAATGTTGAACATTGTCGGTCCTCCGATCTTAGGTGGCCCGCTGGTGGATATTTCCTCTCTCTCGCCCTTTCTTCCGATTCTTGGCAGGATGGATGGATCCCGAAATGACATGACGACCCCCTTTCTTGATGAAGCGATGATCTGTCTTGTTTCTCTGTCCCCGCCCTTCAGATCGTTGTCTTCGACTGTATTGCCATTTCTTCCTTTCTGTCATCGTCGCATCCTGTATCTACCTACCAATCTCTCCATCGCCAAATCAAATCCTCTCACAAGTTGTTTTTAGCGTTTAGATACTGTGTTTAATACCATACGAAAAACTTTCATGCCGTCTAACTCAAAACATATTACGATGCGCAATCACTCCTTGGCGTCTTCGTCGATCTCCATGGCGATCCAGCTCGTCCCGCACCCCGCCCAGATATCCAGGATTCGATGTCGTACAGTGACATCTCTCACTGCTTGTAGGGAATCTGACAAATCTATGATGGTTGGGAGATGGCGGTCCAATTTGTGTCCGAAGCCCAAATTCCCATGCTCATTCCATCCCCAAGCCCATAGTTCTGTCAGCTCATTCCCCGGCTGTCCCGCGTCCAGCAGCGCCAAAACATGCTCGCTACCGCATGCAAGTTTCTTTATGCGTGTAGCGGGAGTCTCCTGGTTCGGGAAGTTGACAGGCGCGATGATGGGGTCGACAGGCGCTGCAGTTGTATTGGTATTCTTGGATGCTGATCCTCCCCCCGACTTCGTGATGGGATCCGCACGACCGAGTTGACCTTTGTCGCCACTACCTGTCGCGAGAATTGACCACCCAGGCAACTGTGACAGTGCCGCAGTGACGAGATAGGTGCCATTCCACGTGCACCCGATGTTCACAATGTCCACTTCCGAAGAGACGCCTTGGAGCTGATGTTTTCTGTTGGAACCCCAAGCGCTGATGGCACCCGACTCATGAAGGAGTACTGTGTGCTGCGCGCCGACTCCGACGCTACATACAGGATCCTGGGTCGAAGCGAGGAGCTGAGTTGGAGTGCTAGTGAAGGATTGTGGAGGAGTAGTCTTGGCGCCATCGCGTATGGGACAAGGCGGTGGCGCCACTTGAGGCCCGAGTTGACCATGTCTGCATGCACCCCAGCCGACGACGATCTGCTGCCTTGTGAGAGGCTCGGTGCTGCTTAAAAGGTCGAGGATAACGATGACATGATGAATTGAAGCAGTAATTGAAGAGATGTGAAGAGGTGCATCAGTGGTGCGGAGCAAGTGATCGAAAGAGACGACGTTTTCGCGCGCTGCACCGACGAGATCAGGAGATTGCAGTTGCTTTTCTTTCCCCTTCCCCTTGGATCTGCTCCCGCCCCCTCCAATTCCCGATGGCGGCGGGGACCTCTGCGTCCGCGCCAGCTCTCCAAAATCGTTCCCCCCGATTGCGATCAACACATCGGGGTGCCGCTCTGGCTGGAGCAGATGCCTGAGGACGAAGTAGGACGTCTCCCAAGCGGCGGCGATGTTGACGACGTGGTAGCCGAGCGTCTCATGTGTGAGATGGATCCTCTCGAATCTCTTCGTGCCTTGGGAAGGGGGTTGGCGGTTTAGCTGGCCTTTCGAAGAGTCTCCGGAGCCATAGATGAGAGTGGGTATTGGTGGTATGGATGGATATTGGGCGATTGGAGATCCTGACCCACCATGGGTTGGGTCCTCAGGTTGGTGGTAGTGGCCCTTTCTGAGCAGGATCAAGGTGTGATTGGCTCCCGAGGCGATCTTGATGACGTCCGGCTTGCAGTCAGAGCTCGAGGTAGCATGAGGGAGGTGCATGGGCTCGCAAAGTTTGTGTTGCAGATTGACTTCGGGAGGAGCGACTTTGGGTTTCCCAAACCCGACGTGCGCCGTCGGGCTGACGGTAGAAGGATTCAGATGACCGGATTTTGGGACTCCGCCGGCAACGGACGACGATGGGGGCAATGGAGACAACGAGGATTGTACGGCAAAATGGCAAAGATTGAATGAATTCGAATCGTCCCTGGTGCCGTTGCCGAGCTGACCATGCGCATTTGAACCGGCGGCGAAGACCAAGGTGCGAGACGGCATGCAAAAGCCCCGAGAGGTTGAGGAGTGTGAATTGAGTTGGGCATTGATCGAAAGGTCCCGCGATTAGATTTGTCAGCAGCACAATAAACCTTCTCTTCTTCTTCTTTCAAACCCAATACAATGAATGGGTATGGAATTGGAAATCTTATATGTGGGGGTTAGAAGGCCTTCGCCGGTGGGATTCAATACGCTTTCACCCATTGGATGCACCCGGCGCAGGTATCCAGAAGGAAAAAAAAATAAGGTATGCTTTGCGATGGTGTACGTCGTTTTTGCACGGCACAGAGCAATAAACGGGGTCTGTACTATGTATGTATAATGCATTGTATGGCTAGTGTCCTCATCAGTTGGATCGGAGATGACTGGCGAGAAGAAGGCCAAGGGACAGGGGGTGACGGGAGGGCTGAGCTTGAACTCAGTGAATGGAGTGGCTATACGAATAGCTCGTCTGAATCCAGATCTCAAATGTTATCTGCATAAAACAATGAAAAAAAGTTAGAAACGGAACCTCTCTCATCCAATTCAATCCACAAAGTAAACAATATTCGCGACTGGGTTGGTATATAACCTCGCCTCCTGTCATCTTTGAGTCCTGATCTACACTCTCTCTTCCCATCCCCCCTCCAATCTCATCCATATCTCTCATCCCAGACCAGACCAGACCAACGCAACCACATAATGCCTCGAATCCCTAGCGCCTTTGAGCACTCGCACTCGCGCCACTCTACTCAATACCATAGCCACCACGATTCCCTAGCTCCCTACTCGTATCATCATCAGCATCCCATGCCTTCCCAGTCGCGTTTCTCCCCCGCTCCGACTTACTCGTCTTCCTACGCCTCCTCCTCCTCACCTTGCAGCTCCCCTCCACCATCGTCGCGTATGATGCTCGGTCCTCACCATCCAAACGCGACCATGCGCACCGCAAAGTCCGGAGATTTCACCACTCCTGGTGGCGTCTACCCGTACCAGAAGGGCAAGAAGGTTACCAACGCTCAGCTCGGCCATCTTCTCGATTATTTCGCTCAGCATGACAATCCATCTCCGACGCGTCGCATCGAGATCGCCAACCAACTCGAGATGTATGTCATTTCCTTATTCGGTTGTTTCAAGCATCAAAAGGCCTCTTTACAGACTTCATCATCTTAAACGCGCTTTTCTCCCTACAGGTCAGCTAAAGCAGTCGGCATTTGGTTCCAGAATGAGCGTGCCAACGTCAAGAAGGGTCGTTCCAGAGCTGCAGAGCTGCTCGCTGAGGAGGCCATGCATCCCATCGTTTTCCACTCTTCCCATCGTCCTCGCCCGTACATTGTGACGAGCTCCATCCCTCATCATCGCTCATCTCATCATTACGCGTCGCCGCCGTCGTATGGACATACTGGTCGCTCTGACGATGCCATCAGCGTCTACTCGTGCGAATCAGATGACGATTCCGAGGCTACTGAGGACATCGAAACGCCTTTGTCCGAGCTTGTGATGTCACGTCACCTCCCGGAAGTACGCGTCCAGCTCGCTGAGGGTAGTAGCGATCGTCGCGACGAGCAGATCGACGGGGAAGGTCTTATGGTTGCCAAGATCCTTGTCGACATGAAGTTCTCCAAGTTGTGATTGAATCATGATTCCTGGGGTGTTCGAGCGCGTACCTGCTGTGTTTTTCGTCCATTTTTATTGCTTGCCCTTCATAGTCTACCTGTTCTCCCTCTTAGGATTGTTGTTGTCTCCTCCCAACTTTTCCGATCGCCAATCATTACGACCCCTACCTACTCCATCCTGCTTCCCTCTTATCGCCCTCTAGTAGTTCTCTGTCCAGCTGCAATAGCTGCATCAAATGTCATTTGATCCTGCCGTCCCTCGGAGGACGTTGCCTTGAAGTACGCGCTTGAGACTATTCTTTTGTTTGGAATTCTTCTTGAAAGGGGATGAAGCACATAAGGGATAAAGGAGGGGGGGAAGAATCTCTGCGGAGTCCTTCGGTGCTAACGGTGTTTGTAGGTCATTTGTTGTGTGACTGCCTGTGCAAGGTCACTTGCAATAATTCACGTACGACACAAAAAAGCCATACTATACCTACTATAATCTGTAAAGGATTATCACATACGCTCTTCCTCAAATTCTGGCCGGGCCAGAGAAAGAAAGAAGTGGATTTTAAGAGTAAGCGGAGGGACTGGGATAAAGACCGGGAGCTTTGAGGTATGGAACAAGCGTTAATTTGAGATGCATCTGGTCGCTGCGACAACGCCCCTTGAGGATCTTATTCATAGACTTCTCCACCCACTTCTCTCAGCTCTGGGAGTAGAACCTTTTCGCGTTGGTTGAAGTGCCAATGTCCAATGATCTAATACCACTGCCGGGACGCCAACGGACACCTTCCCCTGTCGAGCAGGAGGAAAGCCCAGCATCATCTTCTCCTCACACTTCCTCATCCGCTCAGCAATCCTCATTCGTCGATACGTCTGGTACGAGCTCGCCGGACTTGTACGACAGACCGGGGCTAGAGCTTTCTCATCCAATCGTGACGACACCGGTGTCTGCGGCTTCATCGTCCTCACCGAATAAGCTCAGCCTCAACAATGGTTTTCGGCCCGCGCCTTCATTCTCTATAGCAAGAGCGCCGCGCTACCCAGGCTGGAGGCCACCAGGAGAAGAAGGTTCTGACCTATCGCTGAAAGGGCGACAATCATCGACTGCAACGACTACTACTGACGCTACTCCGACGTTGTCCAATGCACCTTCTCCGCATCTATCAAACGACCTTCAATTACCGATCCAGCAGCGTCCTCCTCGTTTCACGCCATCTAAACCCCTCTCTCCCAACCATCTTGCACGTATAGCAAATGCTCTAGGTGTACAGGTGCCCACCCCAATATCCACAACAGGACGTTCAGTCGCGTTGCGCTCCACCAGCGCAGGATATGAACGCCGCCCAGCATCCGCACACTCGAATCGACCCGTCACACCCAAAATCAATTCTGCTACCCGATTCCTGCTCTACGTCGTCCCCCCATCATTTCTCTCCCTTGATATGAGCGACGGCACCCGTTCTTCAAGCCACTTCCAACGCGGCGCGCTCCTCCCGCTTCATGCCACCCTACCATCCCAGCTCGCCGCCATCGCACGCGAATACTCCCTCCCTTCCACGGTAGGGCTGACCGTGTACTTGCTCGATGTAAAGGCGGATCTTTTTGGAGACGGAGAGACGATTGGGGAAGAGTGGCTTGGACCTCGGATAGGGGACGACGCGTGGAAGCTGCTATGGGCAGGGATGCTGAGAGCTGAGAGGGAAGGATTTGATCGGAGCATCGCCTTTTCATCGCAGCACTCCTCATCCCAGATGCTTTCTGCCACGTCCAGCCCTTTATTCCGTCTGCACTCCCAGCCGAACCTGAACGGCTCAGCGACAGACCCAGAGTCATCAAGTCCAGGCGCGTCGGATAGCAGTCTTTCACCTGCAGATGTGTCGTCCCAAACAACGCCGGGACCCAGTGGCGCCTTACGGCCAATGTTCGCTTCAACGGATGTACCAACAACTCGTGCAGGATCTCCACACACTACAGAATCCACCCGTACAGACTCTCGCACCGACTCTCGTGCCGATTCACCCGCGAGCTCGATACGAACGACGACTACCGCTGTATCCCCCATGCTCCCCGGCCTACCAATTGTTGGAAAGATTGAGTTCGATATCGATAGGACTAAGGCGACGTGGTACGAGAGTTGGACAATGCGGCCGCGGAGTAGGACCGATGCAACAACACCTCCATTCATCATCACCCCTGGAATCAAGTCTCCCATCATCCCGTTCAAGCTCAGTTCGAACCCTAACGGTAGCTCAGGACATCTGGCCCCATTGTCGTTACCGGGCAGTGCGCGGATGACTGGCCGGAGGTTACCACCATCCCCGCTTATGCCCATACACCCTAATCTTGAGGTCGAGGTAGAACCCGCTCAAGCTTCGTCGCAGATTGATAGTCTGTCGATAGGCCAGCGGAGTCCGAGTCCATCTACATCGCATTTTTCGGATATCCTGGATCCGGTGGCTGCTGGACGTCAATCGGTCTCCTCTTGGCGACAAAGTATGGAACAAGTGCCAAGAGACTCGATGTTATTGGGTATCTCGAGGGAGGAGTCGGATGTTCGTGAAGAGGTGCCAACCTTGGAGGCCCCACTCGCAGAGCCGGAAACCGGAAATCCAACCGAAGAAGCCAACCAGGAGAGTGAAAATGAGGAGTTCAGCGATGTGGGTGATGATCCTGCAGTTTATCAGAAGTTAGAGGGAGATGAGGACGATGAGGATGACACAAGCTTCCTGGATGATAATGACGAAGAAGATGAGGGAATCGAGGGTGAAGAGGGTGAAGGGGAGGGAATTGTTATCTCGCCAGGGTTCGAGCTGTTGGAAGCGGATCGGATAGAGGTCGGGACGCCCGTTGCGAGAGCCGTAGAATTTTCGCTACCAGGCATAGAACCGTCACAAATACCACTTCCAGAAGGTAGCGATCGCTCTTTAAGCCCTGCTCACACCTCCCAGTCACAAGATGAGGAAGAAGTACTTCACGGCGACGATAACGGAGCTATACGTGGACAGGACCCACTCGGAGACGTCTTCCCGTCGGATCCGGATACGTGGTCAGAGATGCGAGAGGAGGTGGAACATTCATCATCCAGGTCCTCCGCCCACGTCATCCACTCAGACCGAGCAGGTTTCCTGAGTGAGCAGTCTTCGGATGGTAGCGATTTCGCTGAGGAGCTACCCGTCATGAGCAGCACAGCAGACGACTTCCAAGAGGTACTTGATATGCTAAACGCGAAGACGCCCTCCCAATCGCCTCTTCCAACCGCCGAACTGATGGATACATCTAAAGGTGGTATCCCGTTGGGAGACTTCATGCAGCCCCCAACATCGCCGTTGGAACAGCCAGAAGCACCACCACTCGTGTTGCGAAGCCCAATCATCCTCGACTCTCCACCGCCTAAAGGAGCGAGAGTCAGCTTAGATTCCCTTAGGTCTCCTGATTCTGTGACGTCCCAAGAGTCTAGTCGCAGTAGACGGCCCGCCCCGCTCATCTTGGGGCCAATGGACAAGATCCCTACGATTCTCGAGGGCTTGGCACCAACCCCACCAGTCCACGGCCATTCGTCACCAACTCCATCTCCGACTAACCCGCTGACACCTCGCCAACGGACAAATTCTGTGAGCCAGAACTCACAGCAGAGTAGGGATTCCAAAGGATCCATCTTAGAATCTGTGCACGACGAGTATGAGGACGAGCTGTCCATGAGAAAAGAATTAGACGAGCTTGAGCGGGTGAGTTACACCTTCAAGACTGTCCAATAAATTACTGAGACATGCTGTGTCTTCTCCACAGTCCATCTCATCAGCTTCGCCGCGAGAGTTAGCACCAGAGCCGCTGTTTGATGACAGGGAGCGCTCCCCTATCGACCGGCCGTCGCGCAATCGTGCAGGCCATGATAGCTCCCTAAGTGTAAACCTCAACGGCGCTGGAGGTCCACGGTTCAGGTCCGAGGCGCTTAGTGCGGAACGAGCTAGTAGGATCGCTAGTGCCAAAGGGTATGTTCAAGCCCTCCTACAACATACTATGCGGAGTGACTTTGTTGAGCGCTGTTTTCCCTTGTCAGGTCCCCTCAGAGCGCAGTTCCTGATAGTCGTCCCGATCATGCATTTCAATGGCCAGCAGCACCTTTTGACCGCCAGGCGCCCACGTTCACTCCCCTGGTTGGCGGGTCGTCATTCGCTGACAGCTACCCCAGATCAAGCGAGCCCATCTCTCGCATGCGCCCAGCGGATGAAGCGGGCATGCGCGTCGCGTCGAGCAAATACAGACCACCAACTCCAGTTGCCGAACGAGGGGACCCAATGCCCAAGGATCCCAGAGCTCCCGCTCCGATGCCTACCGCAAGAACTTCATCGACAGGAGGTAGCCGTTTCTCTGCAGACTCCGCGGCTTCCGAAGAGAACGGCAAGCCCGGGTCCTTCATGAACAAAAGCATTAGGAAGTTGTGGAGGAAGAGCGGCAATGCTGTTCAGGCATCCGTCAGGCTCAGCGCCGCTCGACAGACAGCATCCCGACTGGAAACATCGCCTCCACCTCTTCCCAGGGGTGTAACGCATCCAACCGCGACGGCGTCAGGACGCTCGGACGACCAGAATGGACGACCAGATTCTGGTTCGGATCCCTTTCACTTCGATCAGCAGTCCCGCCAGCCTACCACTCGAGCTGCTTCGCCATCAGCAGCACCTGGTAGACGTCCTGCTTCCAAAGACACAGCAACACTCAGACAGCTCGCAGCAGGATCCAGCAACAAGACACGGTCTATCTTGAAGGGCACAAGGACCCCACCTCTGACCTCGGATAGCTCTTCTCAGCCTTTGCAAATTGTTGAAGAGCAAGGACAGCCCAGAGTATCGGCGCCAGCTCGTGCGAGCTTGTTCCAACGCGTCAGAGCGAACACAATTAATCGTGATTCCACCCCTGTTCTATCGCCCCAAAACAAAGAGACACTTCCCCCTTTTTTTCAAGGACAACAGCCTAACCTAAATAATATCCCCATCACATCCACAAGGCCTGACGAGGAAGTTGTGTTGACTAACGAACAAGCCCTTCGGTACAAACGGCGGACCCCTCCTTCAGCAAGCGACAACCTACTTCCTATCGGGAACTCACATTCATCCTCCAACTTCCCCCGAACAGCGTCATCTCGCACATCATTTGACATGGAAGAGACGACGTTCCGTCCCAGTACGGACAGCAGCGACCCATATACTCCTCGATTATCACAGTTCGAAATAGTATCACCCCCTGGACGTTCGTTCGAGCTTGAAGAGGAGGGCTTAAAGTCTGGATGGATGCGCTGAACGTTTTCACACTCTCGTACAATGAACTGCGAACTGCAATAATTTATCAGACTTGTAAATATTCTCATTGGCCGTGTGCTTTCTTCCATGTTCTGGATCGTTCTCCTTTGCACCATCATATTTTTACCCGCAACTCATTAGATCGGAAGCTTTACAATGTAACTTCGCATGACCGTAACTCAATTACAGTATCCGATTTCTTCGTCTGCCTATGGAGTCTCGTTGGGAACGTTGGGAACAAGAATTCTTGCCTCACAGTGATATGTCAGCGAGCACACAACAGCGGTGGAATTGGATGATGCTAGCGGTACAATTGGACAACATGAGGTTAAAAGAGGGGATTTGGATGGATGAGACGGAATTGTTCCTCCAAGCGAACATCTACAGCTTGTCGTAGTACATATCCAACGTCGGGATTTCAGGCTAAAGGGGAGCGAGAGGTCATTGGAGAGAAAGAGTATTGTTTCCCAATGCATGCTTACCTTGAGGCCCTTGCGTGTCCGGATAGCTTTGACCATTTCCTCGATTTTGCTGCCCTTGTCAATGGGAGCTGGGACCAAGATGCGTGAGAAGGAGTTAGGATGGCAAACGAAAAGGGAGACTTACAGCCGTTCATCAGTTCCCAATGATCGAACACACACTGAGGGAAGGCTTGGCCCTGGGTATGACTCCGAAGATCTGCGGTGAAGCCAAACGATTCCATGACGGGAAGGTATGCCTTGACGGTGAACATGGGAGTACCAGGCCTCTGCTCTTCCGAGAAGACCTGACCACGACGACGATTGAGCACACCGTAAATGCCACCAATGGCGTTCTCGGGACATTGGATCTCGACGAGGTACACTGGTTCTTGAAGCCCTGGGGTGGCCAGAAGACAGGCCGCATACGTCATCCTTCGGCAAACAGGGATAACTTGCCCTCCTCCTCTGTGGATGGCATCTGCATGGAGCTAAACGACATCAAGCACAGCATCTTCAGGTTAATGCCTTCTGCATCCTCATCATATCAAATGCCCACCGTGACGTCCATAATGTTGACCCGAACACCACGCATGTTCTCTTCTGCACAGACACCTTCCTTTGTCGCCCACTGGAAGGCTGCCACGCAAGAGTCCTTGATTTCGTTGAGGTACTGTACTCCCTTTGTTACGTCGACGAGTAAGTTGGGTCCACTCGTGTCAGGGCCGAAACACCAAATCTTCCTCGCCTCAGTGACATCCCACTCGAAGTCGTCTGCGAGTGTCCTTGCACGAAGCTTCATATCGTCACGAGGATTGATCTTGCCGGACTCGATGGCCTTGGATAGCTCCTCGTCCAGGGGCGCCGCTCGACCGAACAGACGATTGTGCTTGTTCTGGGACTTTGAGAGCGCAGTCATGGACGACTCGGTCTTGACTGTCTCGCGGTAACCAACGACGGGATCCGACTTTTTCAAAGGCACACCGGCATGATCTTCCTCGAGATCCTTTGGCACAGAATGTCATTCAGTAAGACTCAGTGACACCAAGGTTAGTTGATTACAGACCTTCAAGCAGATTTCCAAGTGAAGCTCGCCAGCTCCTGCGACAATGTGTTCTCCGGTCTCGGAAATCCACGCTTGCACGCAAGGATCCGACTTCGAGAGACGCTTCAGGCCTTCGACGAGCTTGGGAAGATCGGCGGCGTTTTTTACTTCGACGGCGACTCGCACAACGGGGCTGACGGAGAACTTCATGACCTTCATGTTGTGCGCCGTCTCACTGGTCGTGAGTGTACCAGACTTGAGCAGGAACTGATCAATCCCAACGAGACCGCAGATGTTACCGGCGGGGCAGTCTTCGATCGCCTCGATGTAGCGTCCCATCATAAGCACGGTACGCTGGATCGACTTGATGAAAAGATCATCCTTCTTTCCGGGGAGGTAGTTAGGTCCCTGGATGCGAATCTTGGGACCTGACTTGACCGTCCCGGAGAAGACGCGTCCAAAAGCGTAGAAGCGACCTTTATCGGAGGTGGGGACCATCTTTGAGACGTAGAGGACGAGAGGACCTTTGGGGTCGCAGTCACGGATACCAATGGCCGACTCGTCATCCATGGGACCTTCGTAGAGGGTCTCGACACGGTACCGTTGAGCGGTAGCGGGGGATGGAAGGTTGATGACTATCATCTCCAGCAACGAGTCTCCGGCGGGTAGGAACTTCCTCATAATGACCTTCAACATCGCTTTGCCCTCCAAGTCCTTTTCGTCTTCGTCCAGTTTGACATTGAGCTTCTCCAGCATGGGGGCGATGGTGTCCTTCTTGAAGTTCATGACGGCGTCGAAGATCTTGAAGATCGGATCCAGGACGAACAGGTTGAACGCTCGCTCGAGCTGCTTCCCGTCATCGGTTGTGCCCTTAGTTGACCACTTCTTCGTCGCGGGGTTGAAGAAGTTGTCGCCCCATAACCGTCCCATCATCTTCTCCTTATCCACACCAAACTTCTTCGCGTAACGACCAGCAAACTGACGAAGGGTGAAACCCCAGCCGTGAAGACCTGAGCCGAAGGCGACAGTACCCTTCTCAGGGTACACCTGGACATCTCCCAAGGCCACATCGTGGTAGGTCGAGATGATGACGTTAACCGATTCGACGGTACGGGAGAACGACTGATAGAGATCTTCCTTGGACACCTGCAACTCGAGTAGTGCACGATCGACCTTGTTGATGATAACGACGGGCTTGATTCGCTCTGTTAGTGCCTGGCGCAGCACGGTCTCGGTCTGCACACAGACTCCCTCCACACAATCGACGACGACGAGAGCACCATCGGTAACACGGAGTGCAGCAGTGACTTCAGAGGAGAAGTCGACGTGACCAGGCGAGTCGATTAAGTTGATAAGGAACTCGGTGCCTAGTTTCAGGAAATTAGTAATCGGCACATGGGTTGGTAGGGTCTATGGATCTTCCTGACCGTCAGTCTTCTGCTTGATGGCGGAGACCTCATCCTTGTCAACCTCGAAGTACATGGAGATCGCTGTAGACTTGATGGTGATACCGCGTTCCTTCTCGTCTTCTCGTGTGTCCGTGAAACGCATATCTCCCGCCTTGGCCGAAGCGATGATACCGGCTTTGGACACCAGCGAGTCGGTCAGGGTGGACTTCCCATGGTCGACTACGATCGCATAGGTTATGATGGGAACTGACTTAGCCGAAATCTGACTGTCCAATGTAAGATCACATACCGTGAGCAATGACACTCATGTTCCTGATGTTGGTGGGCCTGTCCATGAGCCCACGGATCTGATCTGAAGACAAATCGCCTCGGTGTCAGCTTGGGATATTGCGTAGTAAGGTGAGGGTCACTGACCGACAGTGAAATTCCTGAATTATAGAGCAGACCAGAGAACATTAGACAGGATTGTAATTTATGAGCTCTTGTGACCGTCGAGGAAGTAGTGGAAGGAAACGAACTCACACCATGACGTTTTTATCTTATATACTGGTATGTTCGAGGGGCGGGGTCGTAAGGAGACTATCGTCTGCGGAGTAAAGCGCAGTGGTGGAGGAAACGAAAGAGACGGATGCCTTATAACCAATCGATCGATTTGGTTGACTCGTCTACGGGTCCCGTGACACTTCCATGACGGACATGACTTTAAACCTCCACTCACCATTCGATGATTATCCAATAGCTAACAATACTGTAATGTGTTCGATATCAGCAACGATATCAAGGAAATCCCACCAGAGATACTGAGAACCGAACGAGAGCTTCCGCCACTCATCTTGCGCGCCTTCATCTTCTCTACGACGCCCCAGTGAAGGGCAACAGCTGGTGTCTGGTTCCGCCATAGGACTTGTCTCGCAACCAATCATCGCATAAGCCTGCCCATAGCTCTGAAGCATCGTAGGGTCCCTAGCTTCTGAAGTGGGATTGCCATAGGTTCCCTATCGGCATACAAATAAAAGCAACATCGATATTGACCGGGGAATAACGCTTTCAGTCACTAGTACATTCCATACATTGTTCATGATCCAGTCTCGGTCATCTAAGGGGAAGTTTCCCCCCTTGCCTGAGGTCGGGTGGTGACCCTACTGGGCAACAATGAGATGACTTCCCACTTCCTTCTGTGAACCGCATCGGTGTTCCCCTCTTTCTCCATCCATCCGAGAGGAAGATTCAAAACCTGGACGTCTCTGTGCAACAACGGTGAATCATCGATCTCATCCTCGGGGGCTCTTTCTTCTTCGATGACCTCATCCTCCCTCAAGTCAAAGTCTCCACCGCGAACCTGAGCAGCCACTGCAGTAACAGCGGGTCCACCTAGAGATCCGGAACTGAAGAAAGAAGCAGCGTTGCTGAAGATTTCGGTGGCCGCTTGAGAGACCGACCTCGGGGCGCGAAGCGGTACCGAGGTCAAGACATAGTCACGGTTCTGCCAGACGCGGGATGGATGCGGAGACGGTGCCGGATATAACGGGTCGTGCGTGTAAGTGACTCTGATCACTCTATTCCATGAGTCGTAAGAGAAACGAGGAAGCAGATGGGAGAATTCGTTTGGAAATGGGAGAGTGATTGGACGATGGTGCCGAATGACCAGTCCATGGCCATCTGTATCCACAGGGTGACCATTGGCTCGTGAGCAGAGATGCCCTTCCACATCCAAGAAAAACACCTATAGGCAGTGAAGTGAATGAACCGCCGTGATTGAAAATGATGTCATGGAATGGCTCTTACTTGATTGTCCGTCTCCGGGGCTCGCATGCCTGAAATTGATGACCAGAATCAGCAATGACATCTAGATGGCCCAAGCACATCGTAAACATGGCCAGTTACCTTCAACCAAGCTCCGTTCTTTATTGTTATATAGGATGATGTCCGTACCATCCGCACTCTCCCCACGAGCTACATCAAGTACCTTGCCTGTGGCGACAGACCTGAACATGGACCAAAGGTCCGGTTAGCGACCATCACCCAGTTGCAGTGACTTAGAATACTTGCTTGATCAAGAAGTATCCTCCTGGAAATCCGGACACATGGTGGCCTCCATGATAAGCATCGGGTCCAACGGGAGCTGTCAATACCGGAGAGTAAGAAGGCGGTGGAGGCATCCTGTTCATCCATGGGTTCTCACAACCAATATCTTCCGTCTCGGTGGTCATGCTTTCGGGAAAAGGGTCAAAAGAGTTGCAAGTTGTAACCACCCAAAATGCACGGCCTAAACGATATACATCAGATACAAACACCGACCAAAATCCGCAGCACCCCAGACTGTTAGACCACTTTAGTTTTCGGTCCTGGCAGAGGTGGTTCTACATAATCCCCCAATCCGAGGCGTTTCATGTCCAGGATGGCAACCCCTCTGTTCTCCAAGCAAACGCCCAACTGATCGCCGGTTTTCTGCCACTCCAACTCGAATACACCTCCTTGTTGACAATCCCACTCGAAGAGCACTGCTCCGCTCTATAGAATTTCTCTCATAAGCTTCAACGAAGACCAACGAGGGATGGAGCACTTACAGCCATATCATATACTAGGACTCGTCCATCAGCAGACCCCGTCGCAAGATAACGCCCTCGTGAGCTGAATGAGTGCGTGTAGACCTTATCGCGATGGGTAAGAAGCTCTCGCACGCAAGAGCCGTCCCGCGTATCCCAAATCCTTGAAGTATTGTCAAACGCAGTCCTACAAGATCCGAGTTAGGACCATGCCTCATATGAACAAGGGTGGCTGTAACGTACGTAACAAGGAGATGCTGCCTTGCATTCTCATTCGGGCACCAACCCAAAGAGCATACCTCTCTGACGTGCCCTCGAAGGACGCACTTTTGGTACGGGTCAGGTTGGCCCTTCGGTGCTCGCACGAGCCCATCTACCCCAGCTGCCTGCCACGCGGCGAGATCCCAGACTCGAACCGTTCGGTCGTCTGAGCTGGATGCGAGAGATGTTCGATCTTGCGAGAGTCGCATGATGTTTACTTCGTCTTCATGGCCGAGGAACGTCTTGATGGGGTGTTGGTCTCCTAGGCGACATACATTTATCTGTCGGTCAACTGCGCACGAGATAAAAGTTCTGCTATCCAGCCATACTGCATCCAGTACATGACCTGTAAAATGGGTAAATAAGAACCCAAAAAGAAGTACTGTGAGTGTCTTTCATTACCGTTGTGCACCCGCAATAGCTGCTCGATCTTGTCCGGCTTGAGGGTTAGCATGTTCCAGATAACAATAGTGCCGTCAAGACTGGCGCTCAATAGCCACGAGGCGCATGGCGACCATTTAGCGGCAAAGACTGCCCCTTGGTGGAATGACAGATTGAAGAGATGGGTGCCCTCGGCAGTCCAAACGCGTATGATACCGTCATAACTTCCAGTGGCGATACGAGCTCCCGTTCGATCCCAATCAATGGCGGTTATGTCCCTGGTGTCGGAGAGGTCTGGCGCATGCCGTAGTGCAACTGGGGCAAAGAGGGGAGCCGGTGGTACAGGCACATTCCATAAACGTACAGTAGCATCCTTTGATCTGCTCCACGGATTTAAGAATGCATCAGCAGGCAAAGATAGGGACGAGCGCATGGACTCTTACCCAGTCGCTAATACATTAGGTTTCAAGGGATGCCACTGACACACGAAGACCTTGCAGTGGTTGGATCTTATTAGGATTGAATATCCATAATCAGAGGCTATGCTTACCTCTGATTCATGTCCATTCAGAAGAATTACGCCTTCTCCATAGCCCTTCCTCGAGCGAGTCCCTGTCGGAGAAACTGTGTTCTCGTGAGCCCCCGAGACATGAAGCAACAGCGTGTTGAATGGTCATGACGTACCGATCTCTTCAGAGGCCTCTGCAGTTTTGGCTCTCTTATCTGCCCTCGCTTCAGCTTTTGCACTCGCTTTTCTTTTCTCCCCACTAGATGAGATAGCAGGAGAGCCTGGGCGTGGTGGGGGAAAGAGCTCTGGTCGGTTTCGAGCGACCTCTGGCGGTGAAGGCAGAGATGGTGGACCACCTTGACTACAGTGATGCGTCTTCAAGATGCTGAAAGGAGCGGTACACTGGTCGTTGCTATTTGCGCCATCCTGTAGCAAGGAAAAAATAATACCGATAGAGCAATTCAGCAACTTCGAGGGGCAAAGCGATGGGTCGGGTGCCACACACCCGTCGAAAGTGGGCCTCAGCTTCCGAATATAGGAGAGCCTTATGAAGCAGCTTGATCAACTCGCCGCGAGGTATGCGAACATTGAGGTTCGGGGAAGAATCCAGGCGAGCCTCGTGTCTCAGAGCATAAGACGTGTGCTGAAATCCTGCATCCTCGAGATAGGAGTAGACCAATGCATTGACGTCGTCAGAGGTGATTTTGAGGTTGGGAGCTCGGGCCATCAGTCGGTCACAGTTGTCGTTGAAATTAGGCCGTCCGAAGGTACGACATCTACTTTACCAGGCACCCCGCCCACACAATCCATCCACAACCAAGGAAAGGGCATTCCAAGTACAAGTTCCAGTATCGCTTCATGTCATACTCTCCAGCACATACTTCCACATGACGGTTATGCTCGCTGTAGTTGAAACATCTACGAAAGCATCGGGACAATAGCAAATTATACAAGCATTCTTGTAGTTAACGTACCCCGCCCCTTAGCTTAATCATTCTGGAGTTCTAGCTCTTAGACTCATCTAGTTGCATGCGGTAGTTAGCGATTACAGTCAGCATCGCAGCAGTCGTCTGTCGTTTACTTCTGAAATTAGGAGTCTGCAATGAGGCACTTTATCCCTCACTCCACCCCGATACGACGGAAGAGAGAGTTGGATCATGTTTCAATTGCACATCCGCAGAGGAAGGGTCATGAGCGTGGCCTCGTTCTGGACGGGCCGGTTTACTTGCTCTCGACGTGCTGACGCTGTACGTGTAGCTTGAGCATAGGAAAGCAATATGATTCACAGAAGGTGATAGATGGGGACGAGAGTAATAGTATATATCGCCTAGGGTAAAGAACTGTGGTCATGCGCCGCCGCTAGTGGAGAGGCACGTTAGCTTGACTGGTAAATCAGAGGTGTAAAACAGGACATACACCAGGATCCCGTTGCTAGCGAGAGGTCAGAGACGGGAGATTAGTTGGGCAGCCTGGATTCCTTGGTGCATAGATCACTCACATGGGGATATGTATCAGTTTCACAAAGTAGCCAATAAAGCCCATCACTCCGAATCCAATCGCCACCGCCTTGCAGATCTGGACGAATTCTGAGAGCAGAGAGTTTGGGTATTAGCTTGGGGAGTAAGATTGCATGATATATGGGACGACATGCCCTTCTCCGTTGGTTTTGTGCAGCGGGTGACGAACTGCCAAAAGTTGAATCAGCCGGGGCCCAAACGGTAGGGGGCAATAGAGGGATATACCTGATTGCCCTCCTTGATGAACTGCTGGGGCACGTCAAGGTATGCTCTGAGTTTGTCTGACATTCTGAAGAGGAGGCAGGTGAGGATGGAGAGTAAAGAGTGGAAGGAAAAGAAATGGGTTCGTGTCGTGTTGATGCAGCGACGTGTAAATTCAGACTGGACCCTACCGCTTCGGCTAATCCCCGTTGAGCCCCGTCACATTCCCACAATCGTGACATCCAATCCCTTCGACCTTTAACAAGATGGAAAATGCACTGCGATCGACCTCCTTGATCCTTCTCCAGCGGATTCCCGACGTTCGCCTATCACCGTTCATCCTAGTGCCTCGCTTTTGGTCCATCTCAGCCAGACGACGGTTATCACACACATTACACCAACATGAACTCGCAGCGCCTCGAATTCCGTCGCGGGTGGCGCTCGACCCCAAGCATGTTAGCGAATCCGAAAGGCTTCGAAAGGCTTCCTTAGGCGTTTTCCCGATACAGGAACACATACCGTTTCACACACCGCCAGCCCTGGAAGCAGTGATGAATGATGAGATCCTAAAGGAAAGGAGAGAAGGATCTATTGAAGGAGTGATGCGGATAGTAGCGAGGTCATCAAAACAAGGCGTTCGCCCCTCACCTCGCAGCGTCGATGCATTCCTTCAGGGCGTGGGAAGGCATGCTACTCTAGCGGATGTACGTCAGGCGGAGGCTATCTTTGGGGCGCGGGCTGATGAACATACTTGGGAGATCTTCGTCATGAACGCACTGACAGGGAAGGAACGGCGCGAAGCGATGGCGATCCTACGAGGCCTGCTCCAGAATATGGCAAATCACAATTCAAAATTCCCTCATTCAGAGGTGATCGATATCCTCGGAGCACTCCATCGCCTCAAGCTGCGCTTCGACCCAGAGACCACAGATCGATTGATCCAGGCTCTCGTCAAACGGTGCAGGACATATCAGGCGATGTTCGACATCTACACTCGCTTCGTCGCACTCGGAGCGCAACCAACGTCACACGAAGCCCTCATCACTCTATTCCGGCGGTCGAGGGAACGTCGCTCTTATCCACCGCCGACCATCTTCTTCCCCCTTGTCGAAAGCATGATCAGAGCTGGCTATGAAGGAGGGTTGTCGAGCTACAGATCGTACTTCAACAAAATCCGGATGTCCATGCCAGTCGTCCTCTACCAGGACGCGTCGGCCCTCCAGAGCAACCCCAACTCTGACTATCTCCTCGACATGCACGCTGCTCACGCTCATCTCCAAGCTTCACAATACGTGGCTCCAGATACGGACCTCCTGGATCTGATCATGGATGGCTACTCGCGTTCGGGCGACTATGAAGGAGCAATGCGTGTTTGGGAATACGAGCTTTGGCCCTCTCGTCACTACTCGGGCATGTCTATCTCGATCATCATCGACACATGCGGACACTATGGAAAAACCAAAGATGCCTTGAGGATATGGAAAGATTTAGAGCGGGAAGAGCGCGCAAGTCCGGACCGTCAAATATCTCACAAACAATGGATGACGTGGATCGAAAACCTTTGCAGGCTCGAACTGTTCGACGAATTACTTCGCGTACTCGTCCATGAGCTCGGACCCTCCAACCGGCCCCGAGGAAAGGATCTTCCGTCGTGGAGGTTACACGTTACCGAAGACATGATAAAAACTCCACTAGCCTTCCGCTGGAAAGGTGGGGCCGTAACCAAGAGAGGTTGCATATTGAAGATCTGCAAGATGTACGGATTACCGTGATCAAAGCGTCACAGAGACGATCATTAGAATAGATCGACAATCAGCGACGGGCGATGTGACTATATTTATGCGAAAGAAATTGTACAAATGTACTTCTAATAACATCATAGTGTTAGCTGGTTGAACAGGGCGTGTGCGGTTGTAAATACGGGTGGATCAATGCAGTGGAATGCTCAGGGAAAAAAAAAAGTCGTCTAATGGATGCTCGTCGCTTCCTCAACTGAAGGACATTCGCACTAGAAAGACACCACGGTCAGTATTTACAATAAGTCCAACAAAGAAACGCGACATACCATAAGGTTAATATCCCCGTAAGCTGGAGAAGATGCGCATGCAATCAGTTTTTAACTCTGGTGTCAAAAGCCGTGAACAACCTCACCGTCATTAATGCGGGATACTGTGGGCCAGAACTTCCGCTCGTGCAGGTAGGGCAGCGGATAAGCAGCTACTTGGCGTGAGTATGGTCTACACGTGTCGGGTCAGTGGCGGTGGTGGGGAAGGCAAGGTGAAACGGATTCACCTGTTCCACTCGCTATCGGCACAAGTCATGGCCGAAATGGGGTGTGGCGCGTTTTTCAGTACGTTGTTTTCCCTAGGCTGAGCACCGGAGATGATCTCGTCGACCTCCTTCCGGATTTGGATCATGGCATCACAGAATCTATAAACGAGAATCAAGTCAGGACAGCCATTGATGTACAAAAAAGGTTCTTTCCACTCACCGATCCAACTCTTCCACAGTCTCCGACTCTGTCGGTTCAATCAACATGGCAGTTGAAATCGGCCATGAACAAGTTGGAGGATGGAAACCATAGTCCTACCAAAGCTGGTGATCAGCTCGAGTGCCCAATATTGTGTTGTGAACTTACCTGAAGGCGCTTCGCAAAGTCGGTGACCTTCAAACCCGCCGACTTGTCGAATTCTGCTAGGTCAATCAACAGCTCGTGGGCGACTCGGCCATTGGCATTCTTGTATCGTACAGTATAATGTGACCGGAGCTTGTAAGCGATATAGTTAGCGCTAAGGAGAGCTAAGATTGACGAGTCTGTGAGGCCCTTTCCGCCTAGCATCTTGATGTATGCCCATGAGATCAAAAGGATCGATGCTGAACCCCAGGGGGCTGCAGCCATGGCGTCGATTGCGCTTGATCCTCCAGTCGCAACTAATGGATGGCCCGGGAGGAAAGGCGCAAGGTGTTCCGACACACAGATTGGGCTACAATTCAGGAAAGTCAGGTGACCAATCGAGATCAGATTTACCTAAAGAACGCACCCAACACCAGGACCCCCACCACCATGCGGGCTACGATGCAAGAGCAACGACCATTAGTTTTACTTATTGCGGTATGGAGTCGGATAACTTACATGGAGAAAGTCTTGTGAAGATTTAGGTGGCAGACGTCACCACCACATGTGAAAGGATTCGTCAAGCCTATTTGGGCGTTGAGGTTGGCGCCTATGTTATTGAGTCAGGCCAAAATCCTCTCATCCCTCGAGTGTAGGTGGTACAGACCATCCAAATATACTTGGCCTCCATTGGCGTGGATAATTTTGCAGGCCTTCAAGTGGGATAAGAGTTAGACATGACTGAAGAAGCTCAACCATGTTCGAACATACCTCTTGTACACCATCCTCAAATACTCCGAACGTCGACGGGTATGTGATCTATAACACAAAACGTTATCAAGGATTTCATAAGTATCTCGCATTTACGAACCATAAATGCAGCGAGGTTGTCCTTATGTAGTTTCGCCTTCGTAGACAAGTCTTCGAGATCTAAGCTACCGTCATTTAAAGCCTTGACTGGAACAACTTTCATCCCTGCCATGATAGCCGACTAAAGATGGTATATTAGGAGGAATCACGTGGAAGAAGAGAGGCATTTTATTGAAGAAAAGACGTACAGCTGGATTAGTGCCATGGGCACTCAATGGGATAAGACAAATATCTCGGTGGCCTTCACCTCGAGATTCATGGTATGCCCGAATAACGCAAAGACCGGCGTACTCTCCAGATGCTCCAGAGTTGGGTTGCAGCGAGCAAGAATGGAAACCGGTGATGGTGCATAGATCTCTTTCCAGCTCCTA
Organism: Tulasnella sp. 332; assembly: GCA_019632285.1. Classification (NCBI taxonomy): domain Eukaryota; kingdom Fungi; phylum Basidiomycota; class Agaricomycetes; order Cantharellales; family Tulasnellaceae; genus Tulasnella; species Tulasnella sp. 332. The sequence goes on along the minus strand of WSTV01000049.1, from coordinate 41,299 downwards.
GAGCCAAGTTAGGCACAGAAGCGAGATGAGAATAGTAGCCAACTTCGCACCTTGATCATAAGATGATAACCCCGTGCTTGATCTTCGGGGACAAAGGGATGTATGTTGGAGAACTCCTCCCAAGACAACGGGATCATACTGGCAGTGCTGTTGAGCTTCATGGTGCAGCTGCCCAGCGGAATCATGGAGTGGCAGAGGGAGAGGTCCTTGTTTTGAAGGTTATAAATGTACCGCAACATTTCCGTCTCCGAGTGATGGCAGTTGAATACTGGATGCTGGAGAAACTCTGAAGTACGAACCAACTCTTGTGGAATGCTAGACTCAGACGGCGGAGATAGTTGTGCTGCCTCAACAGGTGACGTTTGCTTCGAGGCACCGAAGACATTGACTAGATCTAGGAGGTCATGCGACAGGACACTCTCATCCAAGGTAACTCCTACGTGGGTCTGATCCACTGGCCTGAGATTGATACCGTTGTCCAGCGCCTTTTTCAGGACAGAAGTCGCTGCGCCTGGAACTGACGAGACGTCGACGGTTATGGTATCGAACGATGTAGTGTTGACAACCTTGTAACCCATGGATTCTAGCTGATTCCGCAGTATCTGTGTCAAACCGTTGACCTTCTTGGCGATCTTCGTAAGGCCAGATGCACCATGATAGACCGCGTACATTGCTGCCATATTGGCGAGCAACGCTTGGCTGGTGCAGATATTGCTCGTTGCTTTCTCTCGTCGGATATGTTGTTCCCGGGCTGCATCACAGTGATTGTCAGCCTAATGCTTGCACATCATATTCAGGTAGTGGGTCATAAAAGGACTTACTCTGAAGAGCCAGGCGATATGCAGGTTTTCCGGTGCAGTCCTTACTCCTGCCAACCAGACGCCCCGGCATCTTGCGCTTCAGCTGGTCCTTGACAGAGAAGAAGGCTGCATGGGGCCCCCCGTAGCCTAGAGGTACCCCAAAGCGAGCCGAGTTACCGAAGGCGATATCGGCCCCCCATTCGCCGGGAGGTTTGAGCAGCGTCAACGCCAGTAAGTCAGTCGCGCATGTGACCAGCCCTCCGTGCTCATGAACCCGTGATGCCAGCGCTTCAAAATTCTTGACATGACCGTCGACATCAGGATACTGGACGAGAACGCCGCAGATGTCGGACCAGGTTGGATCGTCCTGAGCTAGGGTATGCACATCACAGACTGCGAGCTTAACGTCAAAACCTTTGGCTCGGGTTCTGAGCACAGCCAACGTTTGTGGTGACACCCCAAGGTCGACTACGAAGGTGCGTTTCTTCTGGTTTAGTGTAGCGAACGTCAACGCCATAGCCTCTGCGGCAGCCGTAGCCTCGTCGAGTAGGGACGCATTGGAGATGTCGAGCCCAGTCAGTGATGTGACCATTGTTTGAAAGTTGATCAGGGATTCGAGGCGCCCTGAGGAAATTTCAATTTAGACTTGCCGCCACAATCGGTCCGTAACCAAAATAATGATGTACCTTGGGCAATCTCGGGCTGATAAGGTGTGTATTGCGTGTACCATGCAGGACTTTCGAATATCTGAGAGCCATTGAGTCGCAGAAGATGATCTCAGATAGGGGAGTCCAGCTCACATTGCGTTGTATGACTTTGGGGACAACCGCGTTATGATAGCCCATGCCAATGTAGCTCCTGTGCACTTTGTTCATGGCCGCCAGCTGTCCGGCACGCTCCAGCATCTCAGTCTCGGTGAGAGGGATTATGGCCTCATTGCTGACGGAGGACGATGCGATACGGATGTGCTGGGGGACGGAAGCAGCAACGAAGTCGTCCATGGTCTTGTATCCCAAATGCTTGAGCATGGTGTGTGCCTCATCAGTGTTGGGCCCGATATGTCTATCCTGGAAAGTGTCGAGAACGGTGAAGACGTCTGATCGTCTGACTACGGTGGTCGTGATACCTCGAGCGCGAGCTCTTTTGGATGAGTGTGAGCTGTTGCAGGAAGACAAGCGAGCGCGACATGTCGACTTGAGTAGAGCCTTGTGACCACTTGATAGAGCGAGGTTCATGAAGGAAGTCGGGAAGGATAGGGAGACTGTGGGTGACGATATATACGGACTGGATTTATATCATGACTTTTTTCGGCGTCCCGGTGTCCCGTGTCCTTCGATTTGCGCGAGGACAACGACGTGACCTAATATGACCCACCACCACGACCACTTCAGCTCTTGCCGATACACAACTGGGAACTGGCGAATACTTTGGCATTTTCAATTATTAAAGAGCAATCATGCGACAAGTTTATATAATGTGCAGGAACAACAGAACGAATGATAGAACGAAAACAGCTCTCGAATCAGATTCACAACAAATATTCGCCATTGCAGAAGCTTCCTACGCTTCCCTTCTCCAACGACTTGCTAAACGTATTGATTGTCCATGAGGTCCCTCAAAGCATGGTGCCGCATGCGTGGGGGATGTTGAACTGGTGACCATCCCTCCCACTCCTCACGAATGACTTCGAACAACTATAACAGCAATGATGACGGCCCCCAGCCCAATGATGAAGACAATGCTTGCCGCAAGGCATCGATACGCCCATTTCTCCTCAGCGGCACGGAGCAAAAGTAGTTGATCTGCTTGCTCCGATGGCGGCTTGCCGCCACAGTCTTCCGGTATTGGGTGCAGCTTGAGGACAAGGACGAGAGAACCCATGAACCAAAAAAGCGGGAAGACGACTGCACGAGAGGACTTGGTCAGTACACGCCATGAGAGATGCGAGTGCTGGGGAATATGCGGCTCACAGCCATAAAAGAAGAACGTTCGCGACACTGTGTCGGGAGACTGCTTCACTCCAAACGCTGGTGGGGGTGGTAAGTAGGGTACGCGGCGATGGGGGGATATCACATCGGTGGCAATCGTTCCGGATGAGGTCCCACTGGTACACCCTCGGCCACCGGAGGGCCGCGCACGCGTTGGTTCAGGCGGCGAGATGAAGTCACCCAGGCGATCAGGCAGTTCGTCATATTGTGGAGGTGTTGGGGAGCTCGGTGTGATGGCAGCGTTGGTGCCAGTCAGATCGCCCATCTCGAGGTCGAAGCGTTCCACTGGTGGCGACGACGACACTCCCCCTGCATTGGCTCTTGTTCTTCGGGAGTGGTCAGGTTGTGATGAGGACCGAGCCAACTCCCTTTGGGGTTTCGGGTGATACGGCGGAATGGGAGGGATGCGGCTGGGCCCGGCAATCAGGAGGGCCTCGTTGACGGTGGTTGGTGCAGAAGCAGCCAGCATGGTGACGATTGGAAGGGGATGAGGCAGATATATCAACATGATGCTTTGCGATAGTTCCAATCCTTATATACGCAATGCATTACAGGGTCTATGATGTCTTTCCCGGACTTTGGGGCGTCAACTGCAGAGGGTCTTGTGCAATTTACACACTCGATCTAGCAGCAACCAGCAACGAATGATATGTCCGCTGTGCTTATTGCAGTCACTGGTTTTGCCACCGTCGATATTGCAGCGTCAACGCTTTTTCAGACTTCTAGATGACGACGAGCGGATAAAGCTTGGGTTACTTGCGCACGCGATAAGTGCACGATATGATGTCGCGGTCCGACCCTAGAGCTAGAAGCTGGTTGACGAGCCACGTGTGTTAGACAGGCGGTTGCGATAGTTTACTCTTACTTTAGATCGATTTCGGTGCTAGGCAATATTAATAGACCAATGTATGAATGTGCACTCCCTTTGTTATTAGACCTCGGGGAACTCAGGCGCCTCTCGATGGCGTCCAGGGTGCCCACAACGTGGCAGCCACGCTACTTCTTGACCGCCAGATCCGAGTTCCCTTTAACCCGGATCAGTTTAAAGCGCTGATTCCAACGTTATTCAAGGCATCACGCTTTCGTGGAAGCTGGCTACGAAGAAGCACAGCCCTGAATCATTGAATGTCATACCCTTTGTAATAGGAAAACAGAAGCTCTCATCCCACCTAACCAAACCTCTCGCTCTCCAGTTGCCCCATCTCCTCCTACCCCTATCTCCTTCCAATACTTACTCCGCGCCAAGCAACGCTTCAACAGTGGTTTAGCTGACGTGGTGAGAACTGCATGGCCGCCAACCTTGGTCATCTTTCCAAATGTAGCGAGGAATGATGGATACAGTTTTTCCATAAGTTTCGGAGTGCCCTCACGGTGCCCCCACGGAAGGTCTGGACGAAGTCGCAAGCGAGCTCGATCGGTCTACTCTCTTCGCTGCCGGTTAGTTCAGGGACTGCTCACCACTTACGATTCCATCCACGACCCCTTCTCGCAATCCTCCTGCAACGCCTTGAGCTGTCCACACAAACCCTTCAACCACGGGACTCCTGTCAGCCAGAGCCTGCATGGCCGCGGATGCATTACCGGGAATATAATCGCCACAGAGCACGATGTGGTCGCCTCCCTGGATCTGACCCATCCTAACGAGCTGGCGGGGTATAGCTCCAGTTCCGGAGCAAGGGTCTATTAAGATGACATCTAAGAGATTGTTCTGCTTAAATGGAGAGAAAGTGGGCAGGGTATAAGCCAGTAGATGGGCAGCAGGTAACGAGAGAGCGGTACGCCCTGATAGTGATGTAAACGACTGTCGAGGACCAGACATGGCAACAGTGGGAAGCATTCTGATTGTTGTGGGAAATGGTGTGCGAGTAGTCTGGCCACCATATCTTGGCGGCGTGTCTGAGCAGTCCAGCCTACGTTCGTGTGTCGTAGATGGGACTATCACTATCCGTACACCGACGTCCACCTCGCTCTCTTTCAAGTCGACCTTCCAGAGCCTGCCTTTCTTCTTCGTACTCTGGTCATTGAGTGCGGCTCGCGCACATAGCTCCTCCCATCTTTCTATGCATTCCACTTCGCAAGCGTCTAACCACATCGACACCGCCTCTCCGGCGCGACGTTCAATATCGGCGGTGGTTAGGAAGGGGAATGGGATCAGATGTTGAGGGTTGTCGAGGCTGGCACGAAAAGTATACCGAGTTGGCTTGAAGGAGATGACTGCCATCGCTTGGCTTAGGTTGGACCTGGCATTATTGATCATGGATTGGATCTGGTCCAAGATTTTCTTTTCTGCGTTGGAAGGCTCGTGCCCCGCCGGCTGACTTCGACGCTGTCCCCTCGCTTTAGGTCGGTCGTCGGGACCAGACCTATTGCCCCAGTTTTCCTTCGGCTGCTGTCGACGCACTTCCTTGTTCCTTCGAAGATCCTCTTCCCGCCAGTCCGTATGTAAAGCTTTTCTGGTCTCTTCGTCGATTGCTTCATCCGCCACGCACAAGTACCCTTGTTTGACGCACTCGAAGCCCCCGGCCAAGTACCGATCGATTGCTACCGCCAAAGCCGACTGTGTTCCAAAAATCGAGCCGGGGAGCGGGACCTCTGGATTCGGAAATTCGAGGATAACATGCCCAGAACCTACAGTGGCATCCACAATGACATTAGGAGGCTGATTTGGAGCTGCGCGAAGAGTGCAAAGTATAGACTCGGTGGCATAATCCTCCAATCCTGTCGAGGTCGAAAACTGCTCAGGAGAGGGAAGGTATGGGGAAAGACAGAGCCTAGTTCACCTGTGACAGTCTGCAGAGCGAGGCGGATGGACATGCAGTATTGTTGGGATGACTTGGAGGTAGCTTTGGAGGTTTCACACGGGACTACAGCATCTACATGGTGACGAAACCTTTCGGCACTCGTCAACACAAGAAGCACATGTGTGAAGACTACGTTTATATCGCAAGACAGTACAAGACATCGTACGATACACTTTAGGCTGGGGATATTGAGCCTGACCTGATTAGAGGAGTGGTCACATTCTTCCATCCTCCTTCCCAGAACGGACTACGCCACGGCCTATCTGCTGGCCGCGTCGAAGGCAAAGGAGTGGGTGTTGTTGATGCGCTAGCTTGTCCTTCAACCTGCAACTCTCTCGGTTCTGTCCGCCCCCGTACATCCATCGCTTCCTGGCTCGCAAGTCGCATGCGTACCAGTTGAGGTGCTCTGCTTTGCCCAATGGTCCCTGAGGCGATACCAAGACTCGAAGCTTGGTCGTGCATTCCTGCGAGACGCTCCCCGGCTAGATGTCGTCGCCCTCCATGTTTAGAGCTGGGCCCAACGAGTTGTGTACTGTCATCTACAACTACTGGTTGGCGCAAACCGCCGCTTGCTTGAGCTTCAGCAAGCATCCGGTTCTGTCAATAAAAAAAACAACAATGAATATTGGCATCGCGTCCAAGTGACGCAATGACATACAGCCCAATGAATCGCCCTGCTCTCAAATGCCGTTTTGCGCTCATCCGTGGCGAATTTCATGAGCTGTCCGTAATTAACCTTGGTGGTTTCGCGTATCCAGGGCTTGTCCATCAGGCTGTTCGATGCTTCCGGCTGATCAGCTCTTGCGTTTCCTCCAGTCTTGAGCCACCTTTGCACCGTTTCCCGACCCACAGACCGAGCGACCAATTCGAACTTGATGTCTCGTGGGTTGTCGCATAGTTCAAGAATGGCGTATGGAGCGTGATCTCCTTTTCGGTGCCCGAACTTGTGGATACGGGTATACCCACCTGGTCGAGACTTATACCGCTCTGCGTACTTGCCGAACAGCAAGGATAAGGTTTTGTCCGAGTTCTAGTTACGAACGTCAGAGTCTGAACTAAGGAAAGTGGATATTGAGATCTCACGAGCAGGAAGGACGCGGCTTTTCGTTGGGCCGGTAGGTCACCCCTCTTTCCGAGCGATAGAATCTTAATCCATGGGACGAGATGTGAGTGATCTGGGCACGCAGAGAGATGGTGCAAGAACAGACCCACCTTTTCGGCCATCCTTGCTGCTTCTTTCGCCTTGGGCAAAGTCGTCTTGATCTGTTCGTGTTCTAGTAGGGAAGAAACGAGGTTCCTGCGTTTGTACATCAGTGCCTGGGGCTCACTGCGGTATATGGATGAGCTATGGCGTACCGTAACATGAGCATTCGATGAGAGGATGTCCTCGAGAGCTTCCTGAATGCCATTCCATGCTACAAAAGAAACAAACGGGATCTCGTCAGTAAATCAGGGGTATCAGATTCACGCTTCTACAGACCTTCATATTGGCTAGCCTGTCCTGATGAGTGAATAAATGGGATTGTACTTGTGTCCCGCGGTTGGCGATCTGGTCGAAATTGGAAGGTTTCGCACATTCGCATTCTGCCTAGAAAATCCAAATCCCAAACATCTTCACCTCATCCGCATCCGTCCATCCATGGCCTCCCGTTTGTTTGCTACAGCTCTCGCATCTTCAGCTCGCCGGTGTGCCCCTATGGCCCTCCATGGCATTGTTTCGCCATTGGGTGCTCCTTTGGTTTCACACCCCCAGCCTGTCTTCTCATTATCCACCAGGTTCTCCCCGCGGTTCTACTCGGCGGCGGCTGGGCTGTCCAAGGAGGACATCACAAAGAGGATCATTGATGTCTTAAAGAGCTTTGAGAAAGTTGACGCTGCAAAGGTCAGTGGGATCCATTCTGTCAATGCCTCCGGCCTCAAATGATCGTCAGCTCATCATTGAATCACGCTATACATCTAGCTCACTCCAACATCATCGTTCGCTGAAGATCTAGGGCTGGATAGCCTAGATGCAGTAGAAGTCGTCATGGCTGTGGAAGAGGTAAGAAAATCGTACCGTCGTAATCCATGCTACATTTCTAAACCAATTCGTACTTATCCTTCAGGAATTTGCCATCGAGATCCCGGACGCGGAAGCTGACGAGATCAAAACGGTCCATCACGGTGCGCGTAACTCGCTTCTTTCTAGCTGATCGACGCAGCTCAACGCATCGCCATTTTTGAAATTGCCTAATCTTCAGCCATTGAATACATCTCTAAAACCCCAGAAGGTTAGTCTCTTTCATATTGCATTGTAACATCCCTTTTCATCACTAAGCTACCGTACTCCAGCTCACTAGATTGGAGAGATGCGGATCTGGGACGATACAGACTCTTTATTGCCACAGCGTCGGTCAAATCAATTCATCCCACCTATCATAGCGTGCTTGCGAGCGCCCCTGTGCACCCCGTTAAATGGGCAGCGTGAGCTGTGGTCTGCGTGAAGTTTAAGGGCTGCTCACACGCCTGTTTATCATGTTCCAATCTCCCTTCCACAGTCACATCATCCATGACGCTAAAGACCTCCTCGCCCACCACCAGAATCATCACATTGCATGAGCCTATTCTCAAGACTCAATGTGAACTTGGAGAAGGAAAGTGCACGATGTGTAATATCAATCATCGTGATATTCATTGAGCTCAAGACCTCAACAATCTAGGTCCGCTCTGGGATCATGCACTGCAGACGCTCCACTTTCTCGATATACTTAACCCTCGCCTGTACCACTATCATCCTTCATCGGGTAAGCTGGAAGTAGAGGGAGTAAGTCTGGATACAGAGCATCCTTGTGTTTCGAACGTGCTAACTTATGCACATCGCTGAGTGTCCGGAGGCGATAGGCTGCTTAGCCTTGCGAAAATCTGGGGGCGTTAGTACAATCAACTGATTGTTTGACCTTTGGGCTTCCCAAGACTTACATGATTGTCCACAGTTGGCTTGTGCCGCATCTACGGGCTATGGGATAATTGAGCCTGTATATTTAGAGGCTGAGAGTCCAAAGCTCGAGATAAAGCATATCTCCGAGCCCCTGACAGAGGAACAAAGGAAAGGCACCAGATTCAATGATGGGGCTTGCGACGCCAAGTACGTGTTAGGCTGTAGGTGCGAGTCGCGACTGCTAAGGTATCTCTCCATAGGGGACGCTTTTGGGCAGGGACGCTTGAATACACGACAGAAGATGGTGTCAAAAAGCCTGGACAACTGTGGAGGTACGACCCATCTACTAGAGGTGGGTGGAATGGAGCACGGATATCTCTGCATACTCTGAGTGGTCAGCCATTTGGCCTGATTTGTATAGAGTCCGTTATGATCGACGATTGTGACTTGACGGTTAGCCAACTGTCAACCTTGGTGTTCTGTGACATGAGTTGAGTCGTTTCACTAGGATTCCAATGGCATTGGATGGACTTCGGACCACAAAACGATGTACTTCGTGAATAGCACCATCAAAGTCATATACGCGTACGACTATGATGTGGAGTCTGGCACCGCCTCGAATAGGCGGATTTTTGTTGACGATACCGCAATAGGGCTATCCAAGGAATTATACGGTACGACGACGTCTAAGGTATTGGCGAGATTCCGTGACCCCAACCTTTTTGCGCCGATAGGCAATCCAGATGGTCTCTGTATGGATAGATGGGGCTGCATCTGGTCTGCTAGGTTCGTGCATTCTTTTCATTCATACAGGTCGTTACTGATGTCTCGCGCGCTTCTGACCGGCAGATGGGAAGGTTCTAGGGTTGTTCGGTTCACGCCCGACGGAAAGCATGTCGATCTTGAAGTCCATATCCCGTCAGCCTATAATGTCACAGCATGCTGCTTTGGTGGTATGTCATCTGCATTGCTCTTCATGAGCTTTCTCCTCATACCCTATGCCAGGACCGAATCTTGACAAGCTATACATTACAACGGCGTCGGCCTTTGCGAATAAGTACAATCCCGAAGCAGAAAACGATCGAGTAGGTGCTTAGCGAGATAATGAGTTTGAGGTTTCTCAATAACCGATCTATGTTTTCCGCAGCGCCAGAAAGAGTTTTCCTGCTCGGGCGATCTGTTCATGGTCGACTTTTCTGATCTATCAATCTATGACGCAGATGTGCTCAAGGACAGGAATGTTGGACCTGGGATGGGGGATGTACAATGGAGGTACGAGTTCCCGTTGTGAGCCAAGACTCCAAGGGTAGATCAAGACAGCCGCCGCTACCTGTCTCCCTGGGAGCTTTGATTAACTCGCAAGAACTGGAATCTGTGAAATATATTTTAGATGAAATCATATTTACGGAAGGAGATACCTGCCAAATCGAATTGATTACTGCGGTTGTCCGTTGAGGTGAACGGACAACAATCTAGTTCCGTGTTTCTTCGCGTGCTGCTATTCCAACCACCCCTCACTCAGATACTCTCACAATGTCACTCCAAGGATTTCAAGACTCTTCCAGCAATTTTTTTTGACGAATAGGTATTGGAAAAGTCTATTCGCACCCTGGTAGTTGCTGTGGCTCTGAGTCTTAGAAACCTTGGTGTCTACCCCGCTGACCTTCTTCTTAACCCAGCCTCCTCTCCAAGCACAAATCAGCAGATGACAATAAGAGCAAAGGCAAGTGGCCTTGGTCATACGAGTTAGAGGATCTCCATAAGACAAGCGAAGCCTGAAGCCTGCTTTTCTACAGCTGCTCGATGGACAAGCCAACCAGAAATCAGTGCACCAGTGGCCCTGGTTTTCTCGAAAGCAATCTTCTCTCGATAGAGCTCCACCGGTGCGTTTGGATTGCGACCGAATTCCGAATTGCTTGTCATTTAGGACAAGTCAATGCCTGCGAGTTCTCCTTCATTATCATATTCATCCCACCTATGTCACCAGACTTTGAAAGGTTATGACCTGTCTCCTCCGAAGGAACGATATCAGACATGGGTTGGCCTTTCTCATCTCTTTCGCCCTGGTCTCGGAAGGTTATTCCTGAGTGTATTTCGCCGTATCTAGCCTTTAGTTTACTCACAGATTATGCTGGGTTGGGACGAAGCTCAATTTGTCCTACCTGAGCATATCTTCATGAAACCACTGGGGAGTAGTAGATTTTACCATGCGGGCACAGCAGTAAACCGGCTCAAGCAGCCCTCTGCGCCTCGTTAAGACATAACGCTGATTAGCATCTTTCTCTGGACACAGGAACCCGTCCATTCCACCGCTCTATCCACTAAACATGCGCTCCTAGCCGATTTCAACCTCCTCAATCGTGATTGCTCGATCAGAATCCCACATAGATCTCAACCCTTCGCTATTGTCCACGGCCATGACGGCTCCCTTCCCACAGTCCCTGACCAAGAGTTTACCAATAACCTTGAATTCGACTCGATCTCGGTGTATGGATCCGCTCCCTGAGATCGCATACCAAACCAACTGCGCGCCTCAGCCGACTTCGAACGATGTAGTAGTCTCCTTTATCGGCTTGAAGTTTATGAGCTCAGGATATCCTCCCGAAAGCGCTGGTAAGTGGCGAAGCTCTTCAGCGCATGAGGAGCACAGGGGTAATGACCGGGCTCGGAGTATGGTATTCTCTTTCCTCATCAAGACAGACACCATTGACACGGAGCCATTAGAACTTCCTTACCTCCAACCGATTACAACGGCACAAGGTGTTATAACTCCAAGCTCCACATTTAAGCTACTATATCCTCAGTGGCTGTGTACGGAGGAAAAGGCCTGCCGACATTCTACTCTGTCGTCGTATCCAGTCCCTTTATTTCACACAAGCAGACGAGGTTGACCGAAAACTCTCCATTTGCGTCTGAGGGATCCGTCTTCAGCTCGCCTAATTGTTTCTCTCCGCCAATACCTAAGACGCCGCGTACCCCGGTGACTTCTATTAGTATCGCAGAGCCATAGAACAAGTCATAGCCTATCTCGCCAAACTACATACACTCGGATGAGATGAAAGTGACACGTAAGGGGAGATTATGAGGATCTCTGGGAACTTCGGGGCTCGGGGCTTCGATTTCTGCTATGTCGTTGACGTTTGCGGAAGCATGTCACGAAGACAAGACGGAAATTGTGGGGCTAGGGCTGAGCAAGATGACTTCAAAATGACAGCCCGGTCTTTGAATGAACCATCACGTTTCAAATACAGAGTCTCGCCATGCGAAGAAGACTCAGCTGGGAGGCACCAGCCAAGACGGACGTGTGAGGAAGGGGAGGGCAGTTGGGATCAGGCTCTGTACCCGGGCAATAGAGGCTATGGACAAGAGAGAGGTAGGGCAACTCTGTCAATTCTTGGTGACTTCATTCATAACAATTACGACCTCTTCAATTCGCAAGGATTTACATTACCGGTTGATTTCGACCTCTTCAACTACCGTCGGTCCTTTCGTCGAAGCCGAGGTGGCGGATATCGATGAGTCTGCGTCTAGTATGTTGGGGCCGGACACAGACGTCAAGCTCTCTGTCCTTCCAAGCCCCAGCGCAGGACCGGGTCCCTAAAAATGCCATAGAGCAGTTTGTGGAGGGATGGGACTGTTCGCAGGAGAATGCTTCATTGGACACGCTTGGTCGTGGAGGAACATGTCGTCCCATCAAGCGCGTTTCTCCCTTGTCCCCGAATAACGAGGAGGCAAACCCTCAGGGCCATATCAAAGGCAGAAGAGTTCCACACCTCGTCAATGGCAGGAGGGTTGAAAGAGGAGGCGACTGGAAACAGCCTGACGCTTGAGCGCACATTGCTGAGCTTTCCAAGATTGAACCTTCACGAAACATGTCCACGTCGCTCTCGCAGGTATAGCAAAGGAGGAGCCGTCCGTTATTCCTGCTGGCTGCGATGCCACTTCCTTAACTGGTTATATTCTCGTTTCTTTCCGAACCTCGAAATGTCATGTATCGTGACTGCCTGGCTTCGTGCGCATCTTTCTGATGAGTCGTTGCTGCGTGTCGCTCAAGTCCTCTGTACAAAGCCGGAATCCGTACGTGCCTGGGTTCTCGGTGTCTTGTCGGTGCCTGAGATAGTCGACAGTTTTTTCCCGCTAACCACTGTCTGCCTTCCGCGACTTTGCAAATGACGAAAAGCCAGAAACACAAGAAGACCAGAGTTGCTGACTTCTCTGCAAGTTCTGTTACCTGCATCCAATCCCATCGTATGTCGCGTTCACTAACACTGCATACAAATAATGCAGAAAGCCAAGTTGAAACTTGGCAAGGGAAAGAAGCCAGCCAACAATGCAACGGATACTACATTCAAGGCACGGTGTAAGTGAAAAATACGTCGAAGCCTTCGAGTCGTGCTGAAGATTTCACCCGTCGCAGCTATCGCGCTGCCTGTGCAAACCATCGCCGCCAACCAAGACGACGCGGAGCCCACAACAAGGCGGAACCTGACTCTGGCGGACCTTATGATCCAAGTCAAGCACTACTCTGTGAATACGAAGAAAGGTACCCCTTTAATAGGTGCCGCATTCCTCAGACCTAACTTGATGACTGGTTACTTTCCAAGACGCACTCATTGGCATGCGAGAGTTGCTTGAAGCTCATCCGGAGTTGATATCGCCGAACTTGAACGCAATCATACACAGCACCGCTCGGACCATTGGGGATGAGGTATGTTGCCACTATTGTTGCTTTTTGATGGTACGAATTTACAAAGAATTTGGAAGGACTCGGGAGTTCGAAAAATACTATTGCAACTATATTCCGTCATCTTTGCTTTGGTACCAACGGTGAGGGGCTGAAAATTATTACTCTCTGGCTGTACTGAGACGCAGTTGTTGCGCTCGGAAGCAAGTTCTAATCCCTCATGCTGCACCTGTTGTGCTACATGCAACCTCGGCTCTGTCCCATATATTCCGCGAAATTCGCATCGATTCGATAGGCTTCCTCGACCTGTTGATGGAGCACTCTCCTCAAGCCTTTCTAAGAGGTCAACAGCGTGCATTAGACGGGTATCTCAGTTTGTTAAATCTGAGAGGTAGAAGCGCAGGTCAGAGTGGTGGGAATTGAATTTCTAGCGCATCTTAGAACTGATAGAGTCTGATATATCACTGACACTTTGGCACTACTAGATCAAGGACCTAGCTTACAGTCGTCAGGCGGCCTTGCGTTGTCAACCACCGTCAGTCAGGCGTGTTATGACTAGCTGCAGCAGCAATCCGCTCAATTATCCCTCTTTCATCCAGTCAAAGTTGATTATTTTGCGATCCATGGCTCGGTTCTTAAAAATCACTCTCGTTGGGATGACAAATGTATCGGACACCGACGAAATTCGCAGCCTGCGTCAAATTCCAACATGGTTTTTCCGTCCGTCATTTCTGACTGACGATGCCTATCACCGCTTTGTAAAATCCATCTCGACGGTGATATCCCCCTTTCCGCGGACGGTTCAATGGCAACCTACTCGATCAGATTTGGCTGAGGAGGATGGTATTGAGGAGAATGCCGCAGGGTGGACATCGACACACGATTTAACCTCCTTGTGCAATTCTTCTCAAGTCTCATGGATGCTAGAGGATCTGGAAGAAGACAGGAAACGTGATGGGCCGATTGCCTTGCTGGAGAATGGACTGAATGTCGTGCTTGTACGCTGACCTATTGCGACGGACACTCCTCACTGTCTTGACCAGTCTCGCAACACAGGCTTTATCTGGAGTAATCCACCCGTTACTCGTTTCGACCTTCTTGGATGTGTCGGGCAGCGTCGCCATGCCTAGTCGTGGTGGTGGCGATGGTGGTGAAACGGAAGTGGAGCTGCTGTGGACCGTGACCGAGTTGGCTTCCCTGGTCTTCGGTCCCATCATCCGGAGCGACGATACTGTTGTGCCGAGTGCTTCACGATTAGCGGCTCAAGCACAACTCAAGTTGGTCCTAGTTCGCATGACGACGCATTTCCCCTTTGGCAGCGATGCCTCTATACGACGTGACAACAAGGTGCGCCCTATGTATATTTAAACCATCGGATGGAGGGCTAATGGAAGTCAGAATGTCTTGTCGGAACCAGTCAGAAGGGCTACTTAATCAACTGAACATTTTGATCTGTGAATTGAGCTCGCTCGTGCTCTTACGCATTGGTGATCCGGAAAACGAACGAGTTTCGAGGATAGACCGATGGTCGGAAACCAACGCTGGGCAAGTGACCGATTGGGTCATTAAGGTGTTGCGTGGCCAGGTCAGTGAACAGACGAGAAACTTCTAGGTGCTTTAGCTGAAGACCAAGTCACAGATCGTGACGGGGGTCCATCCGATGGGGCAAAACTTGTCAGCCAGCGGGTATGCTGCTCTACTGCCAACGATCTGGTCACTGGTGAACGATATGCAAGGCGGCCGGCGAACGGAACAGACTGACATCACGCCGCAGCAAAGACGAGTTTGGGACGCAGTGGTGGATCACGGTACCAAAACCTCAACGACATCGACGGTGAAGAAGCTTGCGGTGGAGTTTATTGGCCGCGTGTATGCGGTAAGCCGGTCAGGCCGAATGCTGAGTCGCTGGATTTACATCTGAATTCATTTTGGATGATCAGTTACAGAGCGATCGACAGTACATTGGGAGCTTCAGATTACAACGTCATGAGATACAACCTTGGCTTATCGCTTTGCCGCAGCTGCTTTGGGAGATTGGAACACTCGATGCGATCTGCAGCGAAGTGAGCAGTTTAGTTTTTGATGGCAATTGCTTGCTCACTATCGCTATCTTAGACGATATTGCGCCTATTGCTGCTCGCCGTTCAGAGAGGAGCGCTCGAGGATGCAGTAAGTCACGGCGAGTATCCTGGACGCACATATGGTTCTGATCCATGGTTGCTCCAGACCGCAAAGGCCATCTCCTCACGGCTGGAACCGTACTGGACCGTAATGCATCGTACACGCGGCCCGATAGCGGGGCCATGGATGCGATTGAATAGGCAGAGCACGGTGAGAAGGCTTGCTGTGGACTTGGCGATGTCTTTGAGGACACAATATGGAATGAACCCGGAGGATGGTTTGTATAGGGCAGTGACTGAAGCTCTGCGTGCTGATTCATCCTAGTTTTGAGCGTATTATTTGTTTTACTGTACTACTTCTAGCGGCTGCGATGAGCCTGCGTTCCTAAGCTAGAAGTGTGGTCGTGCTAAGCGATTAGACGGAGCGAAGTCGTTGTGTACGCAAATGTTCAACGCCCTCCCCTCCTTCGCCATCGCGAACCACACCTCGCATCGCTGACCGCTTCAGCGATCCTTCCGTCTTTCCAGCCCACCACCATCCCCAAGCACCTTGTCCCGATCCCAAGCGAGACTCGTGCTCGAAGAGTTTCTTCTCTCCATCACGTACACACTTTCCCTGGTTTCGAGCTTGGTCACAGCTTAGCGAGGCCAGCCTGACCGGCTGATCATCGCCCCATTTCATCTCCTACACCCTAGCGCTCGTGGCCTCAAGGCACGCCTTTGATCATTGATCGACAGAGGCTTCTTTGTTCAAAGACTTCCCGCGAGCAAGCCCTTGTTTGTGTGTGTAGATTGCGGCGAACCTTGAATTGCGTTCTGGACTGCAATTCCTCATTCATTCAATTCCCTTCCTCCGGGAGCCGTCCATACACTTCCTATTCGCTCTGGTCGCTCTTTCTTCTCCTCTACGCGACGCTGAACGGCCTCGATTCATCACGCTCTTTCTCCACTACGCTCTCTCCTCTGGAACCAACAGCACCAGCGACATTCTGTCGCACTCAACTTCTTTCTCAATTATTTGCATTATTCGTGGTTCGTATAAAGCCTTTTCTATCCCCCCCCCCCCTTCTCTCCTTGTTAATCTTTCATATGCACTGCTCATCTATCTACGCCTTATCGCAGACGAATGTATCCTGGGCACCAGTCATCACGGCGCCTGACGAGGCAGAAATCAGTAGCAAGTCAGTCGGTCTATTCTCAACGAACAACAGACACCGTGACGCAGACTGGCACAAGCACCTTTGATATTCACAACATCCTCACCCTCCATCAATTCCCTCTCCCACCGAGTTCACCGGGACTGGTTCCAAGATCACCGGTCCCTAGGTCCTCTCCTTCCGTGACTGAGGCTCAATCTTCCGCCATGTCCGCCGAGGAATCGTATGTCAGTTCCGGCCATGAGGACCTGCTTCAGGACGAGTACATAGCCCAACTTCTCGCCTCGAGCGCAAGAGATACCGATTCGCCGGCCATTGACAGGCTTAGCAGGCTCCTTCCACCTTCCCCTACCTCTACAAGCACACCAAGACGGCCCTCCCCAACTCCCCCCTCCCCCTCATTACCTTCCCCACTCTTGAACGTCTATTTCCCGCCTTCTGGCTCAAATCACCCCATCCAAGATCCTCTCACTGCTGCATCAGAAGAATCCAAGACTTCGCTCGCGCTTACCAACACCAACACTTCGTCCTCCAAATCCCGCCGTACCACCATCATCCGTCTCGATGCGCCTATCTCCCCTCCCCTTACGCCTGGCGCGACCAGTGTCGTTGGGTTTGCTCGCGCTTCTTATATCCCAAAGAGTGCTGCCGCAGCTCCGCCTCCTCCAATCATCATCCCTTCAGTATATGGCGCCTCTAATCTGATCGACCTCACGTCCCCTGGGCCCACACCACCGCGTTCGCCTTCCAGAGTGGTGCTCTCCCCTCGCGCGTCTCATCTCAACCCTGCACTCTCTCCAGTCCACGAAGGCAGTCTCTCACCCCCGCCAGATAACTCTCGCTTCCGTGTCAGCATGGGTCCAGCAAACCTCGCTCCACTTGCAAGCCCAAGTGACGAGGCACCTCCTAACGTCCCAGAAGACATCATCTCCCCCGATGATCCAGGGCCGTCTACGGCGGGTCTCACACGCGGCGGTTCACAGCACAGGCGGCGGTTCTCCATGTCATCCCTCTTCTCTCGTTTGACGAGGTCTACTCAACACTCGGCTGCGGTTCCCCGCCATGCATGGACGCAGAATCGCTCCAACTGGGCCCAACAGGCTGTACCACCTGTTCCAGCGTTACCGGGGGATCGTAGCGAGGCGGAAAAGAGGGAAGCAGAGATGCAGCTTCCGGCGTTGATGGATCGTGCAGGATATCTATCTAATCTGCTTGACGCGGGGAGACTGCCTGTACGGAACTCGCTGTCAACGTATCATGGCGTTCCTGGAACCCCTTCAGCACCTGAGCATCCTAGTCCCGCCACACCTGGGACGTCTGTCCCCCCGGGAACCTCGAGTGGGCGGTCCGATCAGGAGGCACCCTGGGAATACAGCAGCGGAGACGGTTATGTCGATGATACAGCGGTTCGCAATCGGCGGAGTCAGAGCATTCGCAGCTTCTTCACGCGTAATACTGGGACTGAGCGTGGTCACTTCAACGTTCTTGAAGAGGAGATACAGCGCAGATATCAAGCAGGACTCGCAGCGTCGAGCGCTGGTGCATCTTCGTCTGCTCGTCTTGGAAGCGATCTCCCAATGGACGAGCAGCCAGCTTCTCCATATCACTCGACGTCTGCACACCACGTATCACCAGCACCGAGCGAAAAGTCCCGGCGGGTATCTACTGTGGTGCCAGGGCCTGAAACGAACAGGCAGAGCAGCATCTGGCCATGGGCATGGCTTCATCCAAAGGCACCTTGGAGGTGGAAGAGGCGGATTGCGTTTGCCGTCATGTTAAACTTCACAATCCTCGCAGCCATCATAGGGATGGCTGTAGGTTTCACTGCCTCAAACCATCGCCATTCGTCAAAGACGTCATCGGATGATGTTAATGGTAGTGTATATAACTGTCCTGGGAACTGGACGGGGGAAATGTGTAATATAGGTACGTATGCTTGAGAGTAAATTTTGAAAGAGATATCTCATTTACTTGGATCTTAGATGCGACATGCACTTGTGCATCGACAGGATCGGTGTGCAACCCTTTAGCCGTTGCGGTTGCCGATATAATCCCTAAGACAAATGCCTTGCTCAATACTACGTATACGGCGACGTCGGTTGCGTTGATCATGTGGGATATCCAGGGTGCTCCCGCTGGCGGAAATTGTGCACAGCAGGCTAACCTCCTGGCCGTCGATCCCAAAAACGCGGACATTGCACACTCCACCTGGGCCACCGCGGCTGTCCTATATTCTGCTCTCCAATCTGAAGATCTTGTCGCAGCCGAAGCTCTGCGCGCGTTCGTCAATAGCCTGGACTTTTCTTCCGTGTCGTCTAATGATACGGTTCGCGCGAGGTCTGTTGCAACGTTTCAGAAATTATCGTCGGGTTTCATCTTCGACTTTCAGGCGATGACGATCACCGCACCACCACTGACTTGGAGAGCCGATGCCAATCCCTCTTCAGAGGACGTAGCTCAGATATCGTCATCATTGGAAGCTGTTTTGGACCGGTTTGCAACGTCTGCGAGCGGTGAGCTGGGCTTGGTAGTATCTCTTGCCTTTACGTTGATCTGAACATTGACCTATCTTTGTAGCATTATCGAATCAATCAGCTACTGCGCTAGAAAACTACTGGACCAAGGACCTGAGTCTCGCGGCGGACCAGCTACCCAAATTCATCACAGCCTTTCAGTCTGCCCCCGTACTTCTTCCCTTCGATATGTCGCTGGACGCGAATGAGTCATCCCTCGCGGCGATCATGCAGCTTCATGACCCTAAAACCGTATCCTTCCCGCCTCCTCTCGCATGTAACCCTATGGTCAACAGCCAGCAGCTCAAGGCTCTAAACTCGGTGGAACAAACTGTATTCGGCCTCCCTAGCATCTCAAGTGCGCCGTCCGCCTTCAACACGTCGTGTTTCGGGACACGGCCCGTGTATGGCGTACTTGATGTCCTGGCTCTCCGGCTGCCTTTCAGCGGTGGCCAATCGATGCCATTGCAGGCGGCAGTCTTAACCACGGCAGCCACTTCCCGTGTGTTGATTCGATCAGGGGCCGCGCTCAGCAGCTATCCTTCAAGTCCAGGCGCCGACGCACCTCTTACGGCTCTCCTACCTGCCGACTACGGGACCATGCTTCATCTAAACCACGTCGTTCTGAACTACCTGCGGTCTCTGACGCCGAGCCAATCCGATCTTGTAACTTCGCTTGTCGGCGGCTCATCTTCCACAGGATTGAATTCGACGGCGCTCGATTCAATTCCTGTCCTCGAGATTGCGTTCTTTGGCTCGGTGGGACCCGTGGGCATTGACCATTCCGTATCCAGCTTCTCCAGCCCCTCTGGGGCGCTCTTCTTCGGCTCGACGTCCGGGAATGTATTTAGAGAATGGGCGGCAAACACAGCAGAGACAGCGTCGGAAGCGGTGGTGTGGGCAGAGTCTGCAGGCGCGTTGCAAGTGGTGAAAGAGACGGCTGGGAATGACACGACATTCGAAGCCGTATGGAGCGGTGCGAGCACGATTATAACGAACGCAAACACTCTTGGGAAGACCACTGGACCGTCTGACGTGGAGACGGTGGTGGGGGTCTTTGGCAATTTGGGCTATCTTTCGAGCTAGGTGACCGTGTTTACATGGGAAGCCTTTGAAACAAGGCATTTTCTTTTCTTTTCTTTTCTTTTCTTTTCTTTTCTTTTCTTTTCTTTTCTTTTCTTTTTTCGACCTTTTCATGGCTCACGTCGAGATTGGTCGAATGTGGCAGTGACTTTGATATTTCGTTAAACGTACTGAACCGTAAATTCGTTATCCTGTAATTTGTGTTGTCTCTAGTCTCACTCCCCCGTAGGATTCTTGTGGTTGTGCCTCTGTGAACGTGAGCCATGAAATGTTGTACGCATTTCAAGGAGTGGCCCGAGACGTGGGCAGGCCGAGTAAACGGTGATTGGAGGATTTTCTTCAAGCCTTTTATTTGCCTAGACCCCTAGCACGGCAAGACCGTGGATATTGAGCCGTGAGAGATGAGAGATGCATCGAAATATCGTACGACAGCTTAGGACACCGACTGTCCAATTCCACCACCACCATCTACCTCTCACTGACCTCTTCATGTTTGACATTGACTTGTCCTTTGATTTTACGCGTCGGTCGTCCTCGCCCTCGAGACCTGAACCGCCCTTGGCCTCGGGCTTACAAAGCCCACCTTCAACTCTCTCCCCGCCTTCTTCATCCAGTGACTCTGTCTCGCAGGACGGCCGCGGCGGTTCACCCCACTGGAGCGCACAGGCTGCAGGTGGCTCCGACACCTCCTGGAACACCAAGTCTAGCGATGCTGTCGATTTCGCTGACATCGCCTGGAATTGGACCCAGGTCATGTCCTCCCAGACTCGACCAATTATCGCCAGTTCCGACGAGCAATACCCAATGGCTATCGACCCAGCCGCCTTGACCTACTATAGTGGCCTTGGCGCTGGCTTACTTGGCCCTCATCAGTACCTGGCCGCTGGCTTTCAATCTCACCCGATGGACCTCTTCGCGCTACCCACCTCCAATCCTTCGTTTGACACCAATAATCAGCTCCAACCTCACAATCCTCGTCAAAACAAAATCTCCCTCGCCCACGCTCCAGTGACAGTGGAAGCCCCGGTTTCATCCGCACACGCCGCATCACCGGACGATCAAGAACTGGTCACCAGAACGATGGAAGCCGCAGGCATCCAGGTGGCTGTCACATCAGCTGACGCCCTTCACGTTCTTTCCATGTCTCGTGAGCCGCCTTTGAGGGTCCTCAGCTTCAGAATGTCTAATTTAGCCTCGCTTCTAGAAATGCCACCCCCTAACCTGAGCGTCCCTCGCCTCTCGAAACCCGATTTGGCAGCCTGTCCGCCGCTCGCCAAGCATGCGATATTATCGCCCGCAGCCTCTTCTGGGGACTCACCACCAGATGATGTGTTTACCGAACAAGCAACTGTTGGCATCAGCGGCCGACCCAAGACATCGCACACGACGATCGAGCGACGCTATCGTACAAATCTTAACGCCCGCATCTTGGCCCTACGACACGCTGTGCCAGCGCTCAGAATCTTGGACAAGGATCACAGTCGCCGCCCAGAGTTCTCAGGTGACGTCGTGGATGAGAGGGGATTCGTTGACGGGGTCAAAGCGGCCAGGAAAGCATCCAAAGCTAGTATCCTCGGCAAGGCTGCTGAATACATTCAGTACGTACTTGGCCTCATTATTTTTCACCCTTTAGCCTTAAGCGTCAGTTTGATCGGTTTTCTATCTGTAGTGTACTGAAGAAGCGTGAATCAAGATTGCGACATGAGGCGGCTGGCCTTCGTACACTCTTGAGCACTCTGGTTGGGGGGGACACGCTTCTCCGGGAGTTTGATCGTAATTGGAGAGCTCGCTATGGAGGCGAGGAGATGGACGAAGTCGCTGCGACAAGCGATGGAGACGACGGTGACGAAGACGTCAGCGACGACGAGGATGTCAAGCCACGAAAGAAAGCCAAGACCGTCAAGGACACCGCCATTCTCGACAAGTCTCCACCCGCGAACGGCACTGGGGAAACTGGGAAACGCAAACGAGGTCGACCGAAGAAAGTTCAGCCGATTCAAGAAGGCACATCAGGTCCTGTGCAGATTACTCCTCCCTCGTCCTTCGTGAGGGCCACACACGATAATGAGAATGTACAATACCTTTTGGGCGTCTTTCTCTTCTTCTCATTGTTCAAACCATCATCGGATCCAGCGAACTCGGCCGCAAATGGAGTCTACAGGCCCATGTACGATCATCACGAGCACTCAGGCTCTGTGGTCTCCCCACGATTACACAACTCGGCCCAAGCCCCGTCGCTATCCAGCGGTTTGTGGAGTTGGACGTACTTGGTGCATAACGCACATACAGTGCTCTCTATCCTTCTCCTACTCTCAGTGATCGTACGCGTGCTCTCGCTCCCCCGGTTCTTGGCTTCATGGCGTCAAGTGGTGACATCCGGCTCGAGGAAAGATCGCATCAAGAAGATTCTAGAGTCTGAGCTGGGCGACGACTTGGAGGCAGAAGAGCAGGGCCTTCGTTGTGGCCTTGGCATTGGGAGCGTAGTGTCGGAAACTGTGAAGGCTGTCAGCGGGATGGCTTGGCGGAGCCAGTCCCTAGAGTTGATAGAGCAGCAGAATATCGAGAAGGCGTGCTGGCGCCTCACCAATACGGCCCTCTTACTTGGTAGGCAATCCTCGATAATATATCATATTGCATCTCTTCGCTCACGCTGTCCTGGTGGCCCCTTCTTAGGCCCCTCATTATCAATTGGCAACAGGATCTCTATAGTTATCGGCCTCTTTCGCCTCCTTCCGCCATCGCCGAGAAAACTATCGTCGATCTCCCTTCTCTGTCTGGCAGTGTCGGAAGGGCTCGCAGAGCTTATTTGGTCGAGGGCTCGGGCCATCTCTGCTCTTCAGACATCCCGCGGAGCGGTCGCCACCATTATGCGCTTGTCTGTTCATGAAACTTGGTCACTGTTCTCACTCGCGGGACATCAGCGGCTACTTGACATGGACATCGACCAACCCCCCATCCTCCAAGCCAGTCTCGTCGTCGTTGTTCAGACTGTCGGCAGTCTCGCTGAAGGAGCGTTCTTGCGAGAGACCAAGAAGCTTCATTCCAAGAACTGCAGCTCCAGTTCAGAGCTGGGATGTGATATAGACGAGGCCACAGGTCGACTGATGGAGATCAGTAAGGGTGTCAAGGGAGCTGGTCGAGGCCTTATTCAAACATGGCTTGACATTCAGCAGGGGAAGTTCGCCACCGACCCACAGGATGAGGGCGAGATGTCACCTCTGATCGCGGACGCTCGAGATCTCCTTCATGGGTTAGGTTGGCTGCGATGTGTGATGTCATCGCACACACCATCTCGGGTTGATGCGGTACATGTGACCTCGCGAACAGGTGTCTCATCTGATCCTCTCCCTCCAGCATTACGCCTCCGTCAGGCTCTCGCTTCATCAATATTCTCGTCCAGTGACGTTCTAGAGGACGCGAGGGATTCTGTAATTGATATTCTTTATACTTAGATCCTAATAATTTTTTTTTGTCTATCCAGTGCCGTCCATTCCTATACAGCCATTTCACTAAACCTTACCCGGACGCGGTTTTTTTCTTCGACGACCAAAACGAATAACTAACAATTTGAGCAATTGCTGTCCCCAGCTGATATCGGCTGACTCTCATCTATCAATGCATGGATGGCGACTGTGGTGTGTTCGGTACCGCACAGAGAGAGTCATCTGTCGAAGAGTTTGAGCGAAAAGGGGCTGGGGAGAGATTGCACGCCTGAACGGGGACGCAGATCGTGGTGTATTCCAACACCGGCACAATGAACAGCTCCAAGCTTTACTCTTCTATAGATGGTACGATGCGCTCCTGTCTATGCCTTAGTAGTTGCCTCGATGCGGATCGCGGGGGTGACAGCTGTGATTGGTCGTCAGTCAACACTACAATACTAACAGCACGGCGTGTAGACACGCCGTGCAGAAGACTCGATGACGCCGTAGGAATGTCTTAGCTTGCTTCAGTCTCTTTCTTTGGCGGTTCACCGGACCTGGGCGTCTGGACAAGGTTCAGGGAAGTGGTTGTATCAAAAAAGATCAAAATTCGCTCGCGACTGGAAGTGTTCAGTGTAATTTAGGCATTTTCTGCTCAAAGAAAATTCACAGACCCTGAATTTCACCTTTGTGGAACCAACCCGTCACCTCGCATCAACCACTGGCGTGCCACTGACCACTGATAGGATGGTGAGATAGCCGACATTTTCTTCATGCAACATTTTTTTAAAATAAACTCTGCTCTGT
Organism: Tulasnella sp. 332; assembly: GCA_019632285.1. Lineage (NCBI taxonomy): Eukaryota > Fungi > Basidiomycota > Agaricomycetes > Cantharellales > Tulasnellaceae > Tulasnella > Tulasnella sp. 332. Next base: position 17,007 of record WSTV01000049.1, on the reverse strand, counting down.
TCCCTAGGGCTCTCGTTACTTGGGAAACTGGGCTCGGAGCTCCTTGCTCAAAATATGCCGACCATCGTAAGTGACAACCGTCTCGCAACCCTAATAAGACACCGGTCTTGATATTAACATCATGCCTTTCTAGAGTATATCCTCAAAGCCTTCATAGATGCGTACCCTCTTTCCAGTCCATTGCCACTTCCGTTCGCCGGTTTTCGGCCATGGTCGAAGCGCAAATCCTGAACGATATATCCCTTCTTGATCAACGCATCGCCGAGAAAGAGTTAACACCATATAAGAATGCGCTGGACGTCCTCAAACGCATCTCGAAACTGCCAGGCGGGGGGGTTAAACAGCATACATTCCCAATCGACATAATGACAGCTCTGCTAGATCTGGTTCGAAGTCTGGCCGATCATGGCCGGATTGAAGAGGCCCAAAACTACCTCGCAGAATGCATTGGATTATTTGGAAAAAATTCAGACACAGAAACTTCCAGACGCTGGTTGGCTGAGGCATTGAGTCTTCGCTCGCTCCTCTCCCAACACGCGTGCAACGATCTCGATGCTCTCAAGTACGCCCAAGACGCAGTGGAAGTCTGTCAAAAGCTCGTTACCGATTATGGCTCGGTCTACAAAGCGCATCTGGCGGCTTCCCTCATGAACCTCGGGTGTCGGTATCACGATCTGAACGAGACGGATCACGCGATCTCAACAACACAACAAGCAATATCTCTGGCGCGAGAACAATCCTCGACGCAGTCGCTCGAGGAGCAGTTTCGTACACTGGGGGAGGCCTTGACGCAGCTGTCTTTCGTCCAACTCAGAGCGGCGCCCGAGGAAGCTCTCGAATATGCCCTCGAGGCGCTGAGCTTGGCGCGCGCTGCAAATGATGCGAGCAGGGTGGGAGATAATAGCTTTACTCCTATCCTGGCTGGGGCTGTCACGCACTGTGTAGACGTCCTTCTCACCCTTCGGCGGCGGGATGAGGTGCACCAGTTTGTACAGGAGTTGAAGGATCTGTACAAGAGCTTCACCTCAAACGAGACGCAACGCGGGGAGCTGATAGAGGCCCTTCTGGATGCGGCCAAACTGCTGTTAAAGCACCGAGAGTTTGAGCATGCTCTGGAGGTGGTAACAGCTGTTAAGGAGTCACAGGCTGGGATCACCGATGACCACGTGTCAGCAGACGTCGCGTTCACACTTGCGGCTTGCTACTCCGAGGTTGGGCTATCAAACGCTGCTAGGCTTCATATCCAACAGTGCATCCTTCATTATGACGCACAAGGCTCATCGGCGTTGCAAGAGCTAGCGTCAGCTCACAGTGAGCACTCCCGCATACTTCTCAAAGCGCAGGAACTCGTTGGGTCGATCAGTGCAGCTGAAAAGGCAGTCGAGGTTCAGCGTCGAGTAGTGATGGGCTCTGAGGACACCTATCAACTCGTCAGTCTGGGAGCGTATCTCGTGGAAGTTTCGCATTCTTGGCTGTTAACACAACAGTGGCACATGGCTCTGGAGGCGACGAACGAGGCGATTCAAATATGCCAGGATAACCTGGAGGTACCAGAAGCCCATACATGCCTCGCGGGTGCGTATTTGGGAAAGGTGAAAGCATACGCTGGCTTGCAGGATCACGCAAATGTGATCGAAACGGCCGACAGACTCCAGCTCATCCTTCAAACATCTCTTGAAGAAGACGGAGGCTCACCTTCGACTTTTGCGAATCTCTTCGAGTCGGTGGGGTTGATGATTCCATCACTGGAGAAGTTGGAGAGGAAAGAAGAGTTGGTCGAAGCAAGGGAATTGATCAAGGCTCTTTCAGATCTTTAGGGATGTGCAATATCAGTTTCAGACTGGGCTAGGTATCATTCGAGAGGACATAGAATAGTTGTCAAGATATCTATTTCTCCTCCTCCAACGCTTGTTTCAACTTTTCCAACAGCATCTCATTCTCCTTTTCACTCCCAACTGTGATGCGTAAACACCCGCCACAACCGTGCTCGCTTCCGCGGTACCGAACCACGACACCCATTTGCTCCGCTAGCCGTTTGTAAATTCTTGCACTCCTTTCGTTGTCGAACTCTTGGTTACTAGATGATCCACGCTTTAAGATTGGTACAAGCAGGAAATTTGCGTTGTTGCTCCCAATAGCGGTGCCGAGGCCGAAGGAACGTAATGCGTCCAATGCTGTGATAAGCCCGTCCCTCATACTTATTAGCTTGGAAACCGTGCCTCGCATCAAGTCTATTCCTGGCGGAGACAACGCTCCCTTCGCCGCCTCAGCGGTCAAGGTCGAAATGTTGTAAGGTGCCTTTGTATTGGACAAGATTGTGATCAAGGCTGGCTGCGCCAGCGCCATTCCTAATCTGTGAGATAGGTAGCGGTGTCAGCGAGCCACAGGGAGTGCTTTCTGGGGAATAAATCGTACCGTATTGCCGCAAGCCCAAAACTTTTACTGAGGGTTTGCATAACGCAGACGTTGGCGTAGTCGTGGACTAGGTCAGCAGCGCTCACGCCAGGCCCTGCAAAGTCGATGTAAGCCTCATCGACCACGACAATGCCTTTGAAATCGGCGAAGTCGAGTAGACTTTTCACAATCGAGAGTGGCACGAGTGTGCCGGTTGGGTTTCCTGGCGAACATAGAAAGATAATTTTGATCGATTGGTCTGCAGCGACAGCACGCTTCACCTTCACAGATTCGTCAGTATCTTCTGGTGGAGGAATGGCTTCCTTTATTCGCACCTCCTCTACATTCACCTGGAATGTATCTGCCTCCGTGTTGAGAGCGACCTTCACCACAGTGAGGTCGTTTATTTGTGCGCACACGGAGTACATGCCGTAAGTCGGAGGCGTGATGAGGATCTTGTCTTTAGAAGGGATGCAGGTTATCCTCATGAGAAGATCAATGATCTCGTCAGAACCCACTCCAAGGAAGACATAATCGGGCGAAGGGAGGTTCCGAAACTGCGCGACCAAAGACTTCAATTGTACCTGAGAGGGATCTGGGTACCGATGCAGGCTTAAGGTCGGGTCAGCATTAGGCAGCGAAGGCCCTAGCGCATTTTCGTTGGCATCAAGGAGGATCCCGGACTGGTAATCGTCGCGGGCACAACGGTATGGATGAAGCTCCCAGATGTTCTTTCGTATCAGGGATCGAAGTACGAAGTGGGGTGGCTGGTTTGGACTGCTGGGTGGAGTGGAGCTGTATTGTCTATCGACGCTCGTCGTGTGCGTTGGGGAATTGATCATGACTGTGGACGATAATATCTTGACTCATACGGACCGTGGAAATTTGCGCACATCCATGGCACAATTACACCTCTTGACGGTACTAACTGGTACACCAGCATAAACATGTCTAAAGATCTGGTTGAAGGGATCGTCAGCTGATTCAGCTTTTTGTGTAGGGCATGAGGATCGAGTGTGGCACATACAATGGAACCCCACGCAACCAGTCTTAGCATCATGTTCTGCCGACAAGACAGTCCGCTTATACAGATACAGCAAGGCCGGGGATGGAATTGAATTCCGCTGGACGACAACGATCCCTACAGGACACAAGAGGACAGTTCGGGCACTTGCATGGGCACCGTCTGGAAAAACGCTCGCGACGGCGAGCTTTGATTCGACCATAGGCATATGGGAAGAGTCAGATAGCACTGAAGCTGTCGCTCAAGGTGCCGACAGGGAATGGGAGTGTGTATCCACGATAGAAGGGCACGAAACCGAATGCAAGTGTGTTGCTTTCTCGCCCAATGGTAACCTGCTGGCTACCTGTAGTAGAGATAAGAGTGTCTGGGTTTGGGAAGGTATGTCAGACCAACCTGCGTTAGAGACCTTTTTTGACATTCACCCCAGTTCAGCCCGAATTCGAATTCGAATGTCTGAGCGTATTGATGGAGCACTCTCAAGACGTGAAAAGTGTCACATGGCATCCGTCAGAGGAGGTATGTGGTACACTGCCCACTTTTGGTGGTACGATAAGCTCATTAATCATACAGATTCTTGCCTCGGCTTCGTATGACAACACCATTAAGCTATATCTTGATGATCCCAGCGACGATTGGTACCCATTTACCACTCTAAAGGGTCACGAATCCACAGTATGGGCATTGGCCTTCAGTCCATGCGGGAGCTTTCTCGCAAGCTGCTCCGATGACACACGGATAATCTTATGGAAGCGGACCCAATCAGATGGGGGAACAGGGGGCTGGGTTCGAATCCATGAAATAGCAGGGCACGGAATGCCTGTTTATACGATTGCCTGGTGTGCAGCCCCTTCGACGCCTCTGGACTCCCTGGGTTGGATTGCGAGTGGCGGAGGAGATGGTGTGTTGAAGGTGTGGGATGTGAAGGTATGCACTATCGTCATATGTTTCCTTGCAGAAGTTGCTTAGCTCTGGCCTAATATTGTTCATAGGTATCATTGGAGTCAATCATTACTAGCCAGTTGATTGCCTCGGTGGGGTCGGCACATCAAGATTCAGATATCAACTGTGTTGCATGGTGCACCAGAGACCTTGCTTTACCATTATTAGCCAGTGCAGGAGATGATGGGGCTGTTAGGGTATGGTCTATCAATGTAGTCTAGCTGTCCTGGTATGCTTCCTATATGTTAGATATAGCCTGGACCCAATTTTTAGAACCTTGAACCTGATGATAAACACTTCAAATCAGGCCTTCTCAATATGTTTAAAGGTTTTTGACAAGTCAGCTCTCTTGAGTTGGGTTTAAGGGTCCAGCCTAGAAGTAACACTCTTTCACTTACCCTTGGTTTGGTTCTGGTTCTGGATCAAGCTCAATGAGCTAAGGGGTTCATATTCAAGGTGTCACAACTCTATCCTGCTCTAAGTCCAAATGTAACATAGAGACCTCACTATTGTTACATCTGCTCCCCCACACTGCGGACATTGGATCCATCTCAGACTCATCTCAGCTTTACCTTGGACTAGCTTCTGATCATGTGTCTTGCTTTGTCAGATTTCTTTAGGTTGATATTTTTTTCTTTTACATGAATGTCACCTGTCCTTACCCTGCACTTCCTCACCACATGTTCTCCCACACCACTGTGTGGTGTCCTTGTGTTTCCTTATCAGCCTACACTCTCTGTCCCCTATATATACTGGTAGGTGTAGAGGACTTATTCCTCATACAATGTCAGGTAGTTTGCCTTAGCACCCAGTTTCACCCAGTTTCACCCAGCATAGCATTTGAACAATAGACTTTCCCATGGAAGGAAGGTATCCACACAGCAAAGATAAAACAGTTTACTTTAGCACTCAGTTTAGCACTCAAACAATAGATATTTCCATGGTTGGGAGAGCACTGCTATTACTCCTCTCTGAAGGAAGATAATTCATGATATCATTATTGACTTGGGTCTAAACTATGACATCAGGAGTGGAGCTAATCATTCTGTGAGAATGACCTCACGGGAATAGGGGCGGAAGTGGAGCTAAGGCAAGGACTGGAACTAAGGGCAAGAGAGCAAGGCAGGGCATGGGGAATTCGTGAGGTAGTGATAAGATTGATCGGATGCTGTTCCCAAGAGGGAACAGCCTACTACAAGTATATGGAAAGATGGGAATATAGACATTGAGGCAGGTTTACAATAGCACAGACAACAACAACAATAGCGAGTTTACAACAGGGCAGATAACAAAGTAAGGAATTCGCCTGGCAGCAGCCGCCAGGACTGGGCACGTTCATAACACATTCATAGAATATTCCAGAAGGAATCAGTCAGCATTTCAGTCATTTAGAAGCATGGCTCCATCAAAGAAGGTAGTTGAGCACTGTAGCGACCTCTGTTGAAGACACAAGTAGATGTTGTTGATAACATGAGAATGTGTGGACTTAGAGATGTGCAGGTTACAACATCAAGGTTTCAATGTACGAGGGTTCAGGGTACAATGCGATATGAATGAGGGACAGGGGACAGGGTGTGCAGATGGCACACAGTGGTTTAGATAGAGAGAGAAGAACTCTTATTCTAGAGGGAAGAACAAGAGGCGAAGTGAGGAACAGTCCTCCTCACTTCCTAACTACTTATACTAATTTACTGTGAGGCAGTGTTTGATGACAAAGAGAGAACATTGAAGAACAGCAAGGAATATTTGAGTGAGGCAATACAAGTGTTGAGTCAGTTGCACAGCAATAGTAATCAAAACCTAGAATGATCCCTGGGAATGGAGATATGATGATATCGGAGAAGACTGGGAACAGAGATGTGATAACAAAGAAGAAGACCGTGAGAATGGAGATGTGATGACAACAAAAGAGACTGTGAGAAGATAGAGTTCAATAATGTACTTAACAATCTCTGTCACGACAGTGGTCATGATAAGCACCACTTGCTCCATAAACCACCTGCTTTAAAGCTATAATAGTATCATGACATCATTTGTAGATATTCATGTATAAATAGGAGGGAACTCTCAGTAGGAGGCTCCTCATGGCAATCATCTAGTATAACAGTTCTTCAATCAGCTCTTAGCTCTATTCCAAATCCATTGGTCCCAGATCTAGTCCTCAAGCAGTGAGTACCCCTAAGCGATGCCTTAGTAAAACTTTAGATCAGTCTAGGAAGAACTGATCTTACAAGAAGAGTAAAGAACTATGAAGGACAGTAGAAATGCTGGTCAGCAACCCAACCCCATCAAGAAACAACCCCCTTGACATCACCTTCATCATGGAGAATACATGGAAGAAGCAGACTATAGATGCCATTGACTTGGGTGTGTTCTAGCCACACAAACTCAATCCCCTCGAGATTACAGCAGGACAGTCCCACACGGCAAGGATCATGGAAGCAGACAACAAGTCCAAACCAAAGAAGGAACTGGTAGAAGCTGTTCCCCTGCAGTTCCACCACTTCCTGGAGATCTTCGATAAGAAAGAATTGTAGGTTCTACCACTAAACTGAGACTATGACCTCCGAATCGACCTACTACCAGGAAAGACACCACCTTTCAAGAAGATCTACGCTATGTCACCATCGGAGTTAGATGCACTCTGAGAATACTTGGATGAAAACCTCAAAAAGGGGCACATCAGCAGGAGCTCCTGTGATGTATATGAAGAAGAAAGACAAGAGCCTCCACCTATGTGTCAACTACCAAGACCTTAACACAATGACTGTGAAAAACCGATACCTGCTACCACTCCCCAATGAAATCATGGACTGAGTACAGGGTGCAAAGATCTTTAGCAAGATTGATCTCAGATCTGGTTACAGCAATGTTTGCATAGCCAAAGGCAACAAATGGAAGACTGCATTCAGAACAAGATACAGTCACTATGAATACACCGTAATGCCATTCAGCCTGACCAATGCACCAGCAAACTTCTAGTTATTCATGAATGACATCTTTCATGACATGCTCAATCATGAAGTAGTGATTTATCTCGATGACATCCTTGTCTTTGCAAAGATGCAAGAGGACTATGATCACATAGTGATGGAGGTACTAAGAAGGCTGAAGAAGAAGAAGATATGGGCAAATCACTCTAAAAGTGAATTCAACCTGAGAAAATTGAATATCTGGGGTTCATCATTGATGGAGTCACCATGCAGGTGGACAGAGCAAAGATTGCTCCAATTGAGGAATGGCCAGTGCTAAAGAGTGTCCACAATATACAAGTCTTCCTAGGGTTCACAAATTTCTATTGGCGGTTCATACAAGGGTATTCCAAGATCACACAACCTATGATGGACTTGTTGAAGAAAGGGGAAAAGTTTAACTGGGGACAAAAGCCACAAGCATCACTAAACGCCTTCAAGAAAGTGTTCACATTAGCCCCAGTCCTCACATTCCCAGATTTCAAGAAACCTTACATGGTGGAAATGGATTCATCAGTCTTTGTAAGAGGTGCAATCCTATCTCAAAAAGGAGAAGATGGAAAGTTACACCCTATCACCTATGCTTTAAAGTCATTAACTCCAGCAGAACAAAACTATGATGTCTATGACCTCAAGCTCCTCATGATCTACGAAGCTTTCAGAGACTGGAGACAATACCTAGAAGGGGCAAATAGCCAGACAATGGTGATAACCAATCATGCCAACCTGGAAATCTTCATGATGATAAAAGAACCATCCAGAAGACAAGCAAGATGAAGTCTATTACTAGCTGGGTTTGACTTCAAAATTGTGTACTGACCTGGAGTCAAAGTGAGACCTGACCCCCTATCATGAAGGCCAGACCACCAGCCAAAGGGGGGAGTAGAGAATTTCAAGCCAATTCTTGAAAAATCATGCTTGAAATCACAGCCATAACCTTCACAGACAAAGTGATAGTAGGAAGGATCAGAGAAGCACTAAAGTCAGATAAATCAATGGCTGCTATTCTGGCCTTCTTGCGAATGAATGCAGAAGAAGCTCCTGTGAAGATCAGAGAACAGATGAGCAATTACTGCCTAGTGGACAACATACTGATATATGGAAAGCAGATTTATGTCCCTCAGAACCACACACTAAGGAAAGACATCATTGAGTCAAGACATAACGCAATCACTGCAGGACACCCAGAAAGGGCAAAGACTCTGGAACTTGTGGCATGAACCTACTGGTGGCCATCCATGATGAAATTCATTGACGACTATGTGGATCACTGTGACACATGTCTATGCACAAAAACCATCAACCAGAAACTATAAGGAGCACTACAACCTCGGGCTGCTCCAGAAGGAAGATAGATGGACATGACATACATGTCACAATGAGAGGTCTGAGGAAGCGCTGGACGATGACGACAATGGTAATGGCATTGGTGAGCACTAGGAGCTTGAGGAGAAAGATAATGAAATGTATAAGAGACACTGAGGAGCACTAGGAGCTTGACAGTGATGAGAGGAGTAAGGGAGGAGGGGACAAGAGAGGAGATACAAGATGTTGCGTAAGGAATAAGTCCTCTACGCCTACCAGCATATATAGAGATACAGGAGTGGAGGCTTACAAACATGACACGAGTACACTGTGTGGCGGTGTGGGAGAACATGAGGATAGAAGCATGGGGCAGTGACAGGTGACCTCCTAGGTGAGATGAAAGAAGAGAAGAGAAGCATGCTAAGCAAGAGAAGGCTTACTAAGTGAGACACATGATTAGAAGATTGTCTGAGGTAAAACCAAGAATAGTCCAAGTTAATTCTGAAGTCTGTTCTGTGGGAATGTAGAATGTGACCATAGAGGAGAAGCCCATGTTTGAGTTAGACATAGGCACGACATAGTTGTGATAGTTGCCCCCTCTAAGGTTGCTGAGTGCAATTGTTTCCACAAGTGCGAGGCAACCATGTGGGTTGAGGTCTGTCTGGATTACTTTCATGGAATTCTTTGATGAGGTTGTCTGCGTTCATTGTATCCTCAATGTAGTTCCATGAATTTTCTGATACATCATATCCTTTCCATTGAACGAGGTACTGGAATCTTGTTTGTTTCCATCTCGAGTCCAAGATTCATTCCACTTCGTATTCTTCTTCGCCTTGTTCGTTTTGCACAGGTGGTGGAGGTGACATCCTTCATCCTTCGATGGGATCCTCTGACGTTGTAGTCAGGCATGATACATGAAATACTGAGTGTATCTTCAGTGTGTCAGGGAGTTTCAATCGATAAGCTGACCTTCCAACTTTTTCTATTACTTCATATGGTCCAAACCTTCTATGTTCCAACTTTGCTGAAGGTCTCAACATCTTAATCGCCTCGGTTCCGGTGATGCTGTCCTTTCAGCTCAGCCAAACATGATCCCCGACTTGATGTGGAGTTGCTTGCTGCACGTATCGGTCGTAGAAGGTTCGATGTTTTTCTTCTGCCTTCTTTAACATTGCCTTGACTTCTTCTCTGATTTTCTTGATCTGTCTAGCCATCTCCTCTGCTGTGGGCACCTTTACGTCATTGAAGGGCTGAGGTGCAATCGTGGGGTGTCTTCCTTGATCTGCGTAGAACAGTGTCACTCCGGTTGATGAACTTATTATGTTGTTGTACTGGAACTCAGCTATCACGAGCCATTCGTCCTGTCACGACTACGTCGCGCCCAAGTCCAACTCCAACACGGGCTCTTCACTATGATCACATTCGACTCTCCCATGGAACGGACTTCGGAACCAACTCGGACTATTCTCGGTTTTATCTCGGACTAACTTCTGATCATGTGTCTCTCTTAGTCATCAAGCTTCTCTTCTATTCCCTCACTGTCCCTACTCTTCTCTCGGCTAGGAGGTCACCTGTCACTACCCCGCGCTTCCATCCTCGTGTTCTCTCACACCGCCGCGCAGTGAACTCGTGTTCCATTTGTAATCCTCCACTCATGTACTCCTATATATACCAGTAGGCGTAGAGGACTTAATCCTCACGCAACGTCTTGTATCTCCTCTCATACACTCTCCTATCCCTTCCACTCATACTCATCGAGCTTCTAGTGCTCCTTGAGTTCTCGTATACATTTCATTGTCCTTCTCATCGAGCTCCTAGTGCTCGTCGTCGTCCAGCGGTTTCCTCAGCCTTCACTTCGTGACATTACGTTGCGTCTCAACACCGCTCCACGACGTTATATGCCAGCACTCAGATACAACCTCCGAAATAAAGAAACACCAAACCTATACACACCCAACATCAGTAAACTGGCACAAGAAAGCAATCGAATTATCGCGTTCGCCATCGATCAACCGGATCTCGACAGGATCAGAAGAATCCTACCCGGTAGTTGGACCCTCCGCGAAAACCACGTACACCCGATCGTGTGCATTCCCTACTTCCCTAAACGTCAACAACTCGCACGCATCATCCACACCAACCCGACTATCTGCCCAGCCTACGTACGCATCGAACTAGGTGTGCAGACCAAGCTCCACATCATACACACAACATTCGAAAGCCTCGCTAGGTGGGACTAATCAGTCACGCCTCCCAAACGAATCAGGACGTATCGCGACCGAGTACCGTCGGAGCACGACTCGGATAGCGAGACTCACAGCATCATTCACTCCCCATCTCCATACATCCACCCAATCCAACCGTTAGCACCAGCAATCCCCACCATCGAACTACCGCCAGTAATGGCGACTCAACCACCCACTTATGATCAACTACTCGCCCAAATCGCGGCACTCGCTACGCAAGTAGCAAACCTCACCACCAACGTCACCAATCTCACGAATCGTCCTCCTCAGGCCGCCGCGCCAGTCGCCGCCACGCACACCCAATACATCTTCACCAGTCAGCCTCGAGTCCCCGGACCGTCAATCACCAGCCAACAAGTAGCTCAACTACCGCCAAAAGGACCAAAGGTCGCGGTACCTGAGAAGTACGATGGACGAAAACGAGGCGACAAAGCCTACGAATACATAGCGGCATGTGAACAATATATAGTCATGTCGGCACAGCAATTCAGTAGCGACCTCGACCTAATCAACTGGTTGATTGGGTATCTCACCGACGAGGCCCAAAAGTGGTCCCTCATCGTCATCAAAGACCTTTCGTCAGCCGCCCCGACCATCGACACCTGGGGCAAGTACAAGCAGACCTTCGAGCACGCGTTCGGCGACCCCGATCGAGAAGCCAAAGCTGAAGCAGCGCTACGAAACCTCAGGCAAACAAGTTCCGCGGCAACGTACACGGCGGAATTCAGCAAATACGCGCACCACGTGACCTGGAACGACCAGGCTTTAATGTCGCAGTATAAGCTGGGGTTGAAGGCAGAGATCAAGTTGGCGAAAGCAGCAACGGGTTGGGCAAACAACCTCCTGGACCTTCAGGAGGAAGCCATCACAATCGACAACCGGCTGTTCGAGGCTCATGCGGAAGAGCGGAGGCAACACCCATGGCCAACGGCCCCAACACAGCAACCACGACCCATACAAACTCAGCAACCGCTCCCACCATGCAACGCGAACCCCTACCTGCAGCAGGTGCTCAGAGAAAGAGCTCAACAACGCCCGGGTCCACAGCAGCAACAACAGCAACAACAGCCTCGGAATCAAGGACGTCCAGGCGCCCCCCGCGATCCTAACGCTATGGAGATCGACCAGGGAGGACGCCGACGCCTGACCGACGCCGAGAAACAACGAAGAAGACAGGCGGGAGCGTGTTTGAGATGTGGGCAAATGGGGCACTTTGCCCGAGATTGCAGGGCCGCGCCCCTCGCAGTAAATGTGGGGTTGGATCGACGAGCGGCGCCGAGAGAAGACACCAGGGAAGCCCGAGAGGAAGCAAGGGCCGAAGAGATGAGGGCTGCCGACGCAGCAGTAGGAAGGGTCTTTGAAGCAGCGGACGCCCAAGAGAACGGGCAGGAAGAAGGCGCTGGGCGCCAGGGAAACGCCTGGGACTGAGGTGCGACATCGCGTCACCGTCAGTCCCAATATGCTCATTCAACTTTTATGATCCCTTATGCTCTATGTTGTCCGAGTCCACCTCTCCTGATGTAACTACCTCTACTCCCATCACGGCTAACGCCCTCGTCGATGGAAAACCAATACATCATACCATCAGGAAAGACCTCGAAGCACCATTCGAAATCGAAGCAAGCATAAAGTTGAATCAAACCGCGATACCCATACTAGCCCTCTACGACCCTGGAGCCTCATCAGTATTTATCAACAAATCCCTCGTGAACGAACATATCATCCCGACCTTTGACATACCATCGAGACCAGCGTACACCATTAATGGAGAACCCATCCAACAAGAAGGAATCGACCAAGCAGTACGATGTGAACTACAGATTGAGAACCATCACAACATCCAGAAGTTCCACGTAGCCGATATCGGAAGATATGATGTCGTCCTCGGATTGATGTGGATTCGCCAGCACCAACCCGAGGTAGAATGGTCTAAAGAAGCCGCAGATCGAATGGTATTCAAGTCAAGGTATTGTTCCCAACACTGCCTCCCCTGTCACATCGATGCCTATGGTGTGGACTCGAGAGCTCCACGATTGCCGAAGAAGAATCAGGAGCTAAGGAGGAACTTGGAAACGTTGGTCAGCCAACCAACGGTATCGAAACATGGAGAATTTAACATTGCCTTTATAACGGAAAACGCCTGGAAGAAACAGGCAGACGAAGCCATTGACTCGGGCGTGTTCTGGCCACGCCGACTCAATCCCCTCGAGATCGCAGCAGGACAGTCGCACGCGGCAAGGATCGCGGAGCAGGATGACAAGTCCAAACCAAAGAAGGAGCCAGCCGAGGCGGTTCCCCCGCAGTTCCACGAGTATCTAGACATCTTCGACAAGAAGGAATCCCAAGTCCTACCGCCCAGACGTGACTACAACCTCAGGATCGATCTAATCCCAGGAAAAACACCTCCATTCAAAAAAATCTACGCCATGTCACCTGCTGAACTCGATGCGCTTCGAGAATACATAGATGAAAACACCAAGAAAGGACATATCAGACCATCGAAGTCCCCCGCGGGAGCACCAGTAATGTATATGAAGAAGAAGGATGGAAGTCTACGACTTTGCGTGGACTACCGTGACCTCAACGCAATGACGGTGAAAAACAGATACCCACTACCGCTCCCCAACGAGATAATGGACCGAGTCCAAGGAGCGAAGATCTTCAGCAAAATCGATCTGCAATCCGGATACAGCAACGTCAGAATAGCTGAAGGAGACGAATGGAAAACGGCGTTCAGAACCCGATACGGGCACTACGAATACACCGTCATGCCGTTCGGCCTAACGAATGCCCCCGCCAACTTCCAACTCTTCATGAACGACATATTCAGAGACATGCTCGACCACCAAGTCGTCATCTACTTGGATGACATCCTGATCTTTGCGAAAACTCAAGAGGAACACGATCGTATCGTCATGGAGGTATTAAGAAGATTGAAGGAAAACAACGTATGGGCAAACCACTCGAAAAGCGAGTTCAACATGACAGAAATCGAGTACCTGGGATTCATCATCAACGGTATGACGATGAGAATGGACAAGGCAAAGATAGCCGCGATCGAAGAATGGCCGACACCAAAGTCGGTACACGATATCCAAGTCTTCCTCGGATTCGCCAATTTCTATCGAAGATTCATACAAGGATACTCGAAGATCGCTCGTCCCATGATGGACCTGTTGAAAAAGGGCGAGAAGTTTGTATGGGGAAGTAAACAGCAGGAATCGCTGGAAGCATTCAAGAAGGCATTCACTTCCTCACCAGTCCTAGCATTCCCAGACTTCGGTAAACCCTACGTCGTCGAAACCGATTCGTCCGTATTCGCTAGAGGCGCCATCCTATCTCAGAAAGGAGAAGACGGAAAGTTGCACCCAATCGCCTACGCTTCGAAGTCGTTGTCACCAGCAGAGAGGAATTATGACGTATATGACTTGGAGCTCCTCGTGATCTACGAAGCATTCAGAGACTGGAGACAGTACCTCGAGGGGGCAAACGGTCAAACAACGGTGATCACCGACCATGCGAATCTAGAAACATTCATGACCACCAAGGAACCATCTAGAAGGCAAGCGAGATGGAGTCTATTCTTGGCAGGATTCGATTTCAAGATCATCTACAGACCGGGAGTTAAAGCGAGACCAGACCCCCTATCCAGAAGGCCAGACCATCAGCCAAGGGGGGAAGAAGAGAATTTCAAATCGATTCTAAAAAAATCGCACTTCGAAATCAACGCCACGACATTCTCAGACAAAGACTTCATCGGAAGGATCAGAAAAGAACTCCCCAAAGACAAGTCAATGACTGCTGTCCTGGCCTTCCTCTGAGCAGACGAAACAAGTACACCAGCAAAGGTCAAGGAAAAGATGAGTGACTATTGCTTAGTAGACGAGGTACTCATGTACAGGAGAAAAGTCTACGTCCCGCAGAACTACGAAATCAGGAAAGACATCGTAGAGTCACGACATGACGCCGTCACTGCGGGGCATCCAGGAAGAGCGAAGACCCTAGAACTCGTATCCAGGAACTATTGGTGGCCTTCAATGACAAAGTTTATCAACGATTACGTAGACCACTGTGACGCCTGCCTAAGGACGAAGGTCATCAATCAGAAACCTCAGGGAGCTCTGCAACCACTCGAAGCCCCAGAAGATAGATGGACTGACATAACGTACGACTTCGTAGTCAAGCTTCCAGCAACTAAACGAGGGAACGACTCGGTGTTGGTAGTAGTCGACAGGTTCACGAAACGGGCTCACTTCATCGCCACCAGAGAAAGTTCAACCGCTCAAGAAACCGCAAAGATGTTCCTCGAGAATGTATGGAAGCTTCATGGGACGCCATTGAGAACGGTGTCCGATCGAGGAACGACGTTCAATTCGGAATTCCTGAAGAGGCTCTACGAATTAATCGGCGTAAAACCCAATTTCTCCACAGCCTACCATCCACAAACCGATGGACAGTCGGAAAGGATCAATTCTCTCATGGAGCAGTTCCTCAGGCTCTACGTAAACTACCGACAGGATGACTGGGATGAATGGTTGGCGATCGCAGAATTTCAATACAACAACGCGATCAGCTCGTCAACGGGAATCACACCGTTCTTCGCAGATCAGGGAAGGCATCCGAGGATAGCCCCACAAGCATTCAATGAGACAAAGGTGCCGGCAGCGGAGGAAATGGCAAGAAGCATGAAGGAAATAGGGGAAGAAGTAAAGGCAATGTTGAAGAAGGCGGAAGACAAACATCGAAGATTCTATGACGCCCACACGCAGCAAGCGACTCCGCATCAAGTCGGGGATCGTGTATGGTTGAGCCGAAAGGACAACCTCACCGGAACCGAGGCGATTAAGACGTCGAGACCCTCTGCGAAGTTGGAACATAGAAGATTCGGACCATACGAAGTGGTCGAGAAGATTGGAAGGTCAGCCTACAGATTGAAGCTCCCTGACACGCTAAAGATACATCCAGTATTCCACGTATCACGGCTAACTGCCACGTCAGCGGACCCGATTAAAGGAAGACAAATAACGCCTCCACCACCCGTGCAGAATGAAGAAGGAGAAGAAGAATACGAAGTGGAAAGAATCTTGGACTCGAGATGGCACCGAACAAGATTTCAGTACCTCATAAAATGGAAAGGCTACGACACGTCCGAGAATTCATGGAACTACATTGAGGACACAACCCACGCCCAAGACCTCATAGACGAATTCCACATGGACAACCCTGACCGACCCCAACCAACAAGGTCGATTCGCACGACGTCGAACAATCGTGCTCAACGACCTTAGAGGGGGCAAATGTCACGACTACGTCGCGCCCAAGTCCAACTCCAACACGGGCTCTTCACTATGATCACATTCGACTCTCCCACGGAACGGACTTCGGAACCAACTCGGACTATTCTCGGTTTTATCTCGGACTAACTTCTGATCATGTGTCTCTCTTAGTCATCAAGCTTCTCTTCTATTCCCTCACTGTCCCTACTCTTCTCTCGGCTAGGAGGTCACCTGTCACTACCCCGCGCTTCCATCCTCGTGTTCTCTCACACCGCCGCGCAGTGAACTCGTGTTCCATTTGTAATCCTCCACTCATGTACTCCTATATATACCAGTAGGCGTAGAGGACTTAATCCTCACGCAACGTCTTGTATCTCCTCTCATACACTCTCCTATCCCTTCCACTCATACTCATCGAGCTTCTAGTGCTCCTTGAGTTCTCGTATACATTTCATTGTCCTTCTCATCGAGCTCCTAGTGCTCGTCGTCGTCCAGCGGTTTCCTCAGCCTTCACTTCGTGACACGTCCCAATCGTCTTGTCTGTAGTTCACATAAAGTTGAAGGTACTGTTCCATTAGTGAGTTGATCCGTTCTGACTGTCCATCCGACTGGGGATGATAGGTGGTTGAGAAATTGGGTTTGATGCCAATCAACTCATAGAGTCTCCTCATGGATTCTGAGTTGAATGCCGTTCCTTGATCTGATACCGTTCACAGCAGCATACCATGGTGCTTCCACACGTTTTCCAAGAACATCTTTGCAGTATCCTTGGCGGTTGAGCTTTCTTTTGTCATGATGAAGTGAGCTCTCTTTGTGAATCTGTCGACTATTACTAGCACTGAGTCATTCTT